>PVJL010008743.1:0-63805 GCA_004026885.1 Lyroderma lyra
TCTTTCTGAGCTGTTTCCATGTTCTGGTCTTCAATATCACTAATTCTTTCCTCCATCTGGTTGGTCCTGTTTCCTATGGCAGTTATTTCATTTCTCACTTCTTTTATGGTATTATTTATTTCTCGTATTTCCGTCTCAATCTTTCTTATGTTTTGAATTTCTTTGTTAAATTGTTCCTTTTGTTCACAGAGTTCCTTTTGTATGTCGTTTATATCCTTTTTTATGGTATTTATCTCAGCTATGGTGTTCTGCCAATAGGTTTTCATTTCTCTCACAGCCTTTAGAATGGCTGCTATAAAGTCTCCGTCACTTAAATTCGACCCTTCCAGATGTAACAAGCTGTCTTCTGGGTTAATTTCATGTTCTTTCTGAGGAGTTTTAGTTTTTAAGGAATTCATCCTGTCCGCTGGGATCTTCCTCTTTGACATGAGGGCTTTATGTCCACTGCCCAGATTATTGCTTTTGTGGTGTCTTGCTGTAGGGCAGACACTAGGTGGCGCTGGGGGTCAAGTTTTGGGGGAAAGGGGGCTGTTTGTTTCTTGTTTCTGATCTCCTACTGCGTTTGGAGGCTATGAGCATATATCCTGGGGAGAGGCCAACAAAAGGCTTTGGGCCCTTTGCTGGGGAAGCTGTTTTTGCTAGCTGGGGTGAATGCTAGCAAATCAAATCAGTCTTTCTTCCCAGCCCTGATTCAGTACCTGGCTGTCTAAAGGCTCACACTGCTTTTGGAACTTTGGGGTGCACGAGGAAGTGCCCGCTCCATAAGTCCAAAGCTGTGGGCCTGGCCTGAGACAGCAGGGTCGCCTTTGCAGCAGGCTGGGAACAGGAACTGCAGCCCTGTGTAGGTCTCCAAGGGGCTTAGAGCTGGGGTGTTATCTTTGCAGTTCGGAGTCCTTGCTCAGCCCTTCTACCACTCAAAAGTTCCAGAGGCTGGCTCCCAAACTCCTTCCGTCCCCAGCTCCCCAGTCTCTCTCCCCTCCCCCAAACTGCGCAACTCCGAATAGTCAGCAGGGATCGCGTCCGGATCCCGCGTGGTCCGTCTCTGCTCCCTTCCCTCTCCCCGACTCGCCCCCTTCTTTCCAGCCTTCAGGTGTTTACTTGTGATTTGTGGATTTCTCAACAGCCAGTTTGTCACTCAGGGTCCTCTTTCTTGGCTCCTGGATGGCCTTTCAATTGTGTTTTCAGGGAGAGGCTTTAGGAACCTCCTCTCCAGTTGCCATCTTGTCTTCTCTCGTACATTAATATTAATGATAAAAAAGAATCACAAAAAAATCTCATAATGTTTTAAGAATTTGATTTGGGCTGCATTCAAAGCTGTCTTAGGCTGCAGGTTGGACATGCCTGCATTAGAGGGAATTGATAGTAGATCAGATAAAGCAAAGAATTAAATCAGTAATTTGGAAAACAATGTAACAGAAAACACCCAATCAGAATGGAACAAAAAATATATACAAAAATGAAGAATAGTTTAAGGGGCCTCTGGGACAAAATCATAACATTTGCATTTTAGGGATACCAGAAATAAAACAGAGGGCAAAAAAGTAAGAATCTACTTAAAGAAAAAAATGATGAAAACTTCCCTAACCTGGAAAAATAAATACACATTCAAATCCAGAAAGCACAGAGAGTCACAAACAACATACACCCCTTCAAAAGCAAAACAAAGCTAAAACCTTCCCAAAAAACCTGCACCAAGACACCTCATAATTAAAATGGTAAAGGTTAAAAACAAAGAGAGAGTCTTAAAAGCAGTAAGACAAAAACAGTTAGTTACCTACAAGTTATCCAATAAAACTGTTAGCTGATTTCTCAACAGAGACTTTGCAGTCCAGAAGGGTTTTTTGTTTGTTTGTTTGTTTTTTCAGAAGGGTTTGATAAGAAATATTTCAAGTGATAAAAGCAAGTGCCTACAACCAAAATTACTCTATCCAGCAAATCTATCACATAGAATCAAAAGGCAGATAAAAAGCTCCCCAGACAAGAAAAAGTTAAACAATTCATCACCAGCAAAGCAATATTACAAGAAATGTTAAGGGACTTCTGTAAAATAAAGAATTAAAAATAAAAAAATATGAGTAATAAAATGGTAATAACTACTTACCTACAAAAAGTATTTAAGTGTAAACAGAGTAAATGTTCTTATCAGGACATAGAATGGCTAAATGCATAAGAAAACAAGACCTTTACATGTGCTGCCTACAAGAAACTGCTATCAGATTGAAAGACACACAGACTGAAAGTAAATAAATGGACAATCATATTTCATTACAATAGAATTTAAAAGAAAAAAAAAACTGGGGTAGAAATTCTTATCCCAGACAAAATAGTTTAAAACAAAGGTTATAATGAAAGACAAAGGAGGACCCAGTAATTCCACTTTTGGGTATTAATCTTAAGAAACCCAAAATACTACTTCAATTGGATATGTCCATCCCTATGTTTACTGCAGCATTATTTATAATATAATAGCTAAAATGTGGGTTAAAAGATAAAAATAGGTGGACATATACACACTAAAATATTACTCAGCCATTAAAACAATAATATCTTGCCATCTGCAATATGTATAGACCTAGAGAGCATTATGCTAAGTGGAATTAGTCAGACAGAGAAAGACTAATGGTGTATAATTTCACTTGTATGTGGAAACTAAAGAACAAAATAAATAAGCAAACAAAATAGGAACAGACTTATAGATATAACAAAACATTTAAATGGTTTTCAGATGGGAGGATGTTTAGGGGGAGAAATGAAGAAAGGGAAAGGAATTAAAATATACAAATTGGAAATTACAAAATAATTATGATGATGTAGAATATAATAAAAGAGTATAGTCAATAGTATTGTAATAACTCTGTATGGTGTCAAATGAGTACCAGATTTATTGAGGTGATCACTTCATAAGTTATATAAATGTCTAATAACTATGTTGTATACTTGAAACTAATATAATATTGTATGTCAACTGTATTGAAAAATAAAAATATTATTTAATAAAAACACCAATGTGGAGAAACTGGATCATTCATACATTGCTATCAGGGGTATAAAATGGTAGAGTCACTCCAGAAAACAGTTTGGCAGTGTTGTCAAAAAGTAAATACACAATTTATATAATCCCTATGGTTATACGTTAACACAACAGCATGTACGTGAATATTCATAGCTTTTTCATAACAACCAAAAACTGGGAGCATCTCTGATGTACTTTAGTGGATGAACTGTTAGATAAACTGTTAATTATTAAATATACTTATCATAGAACAGGACTCAGCAATTAAAAAAAAACTATTATACATAAAATAAAATCTGAATTAAGGGGTTCCCTGGTAGTGTAGTGGCTAGGCTTCAGCGCTCTCACTATTATGGCCTGGGTTCAATTCTTAGCCAGGAAACCAACAAAAAAAAAATCCAAATTAATCCCCAGAGTATTATTTTAAGTAAAAAAGCAAACTCAAAAATGTTGCAAACTATGATGGTATATCCAAAGGAAAAAACATAATTATATTTTTTTAATATGAGAGAGATTATTCACTTGGAAGTTGTTACTCCAGGTCAAACAGTAAATCAAAGTTTTTATCTGGAAGTTATTTTTTCTTTTTCTTTTTTTCTTTTTAAAGAGAAAGAGAGAGACACACAGAGAGAGAGAAGGGCAGGAGAAACAGTGGAAGGTATCTGGAAGTTTTGAGAAGTTTGCATCACGATTTGCAGAAGAAACATCCTGAGTTGTGACAAACAGCTGAGTGGTTTTTTTCACCATGAAGAAACACCTGCTCATACTGCTGAGTGTTCAGCAGTGATTGACCAAAAGTGGCATGACCCAAGTGTTCCACTCTCCTATTCATCTGACCTTGTCCTAAGTGACACTTTTTTTGTTTTGTTTTCTCAGATGAAAAAAAGTTCTCAAAAAAAAATTTGCTGATATCAAAGAGGTGGAACAAAAACTGGCAGAAGCACTAAAAAGCATCAAAATTGACAAGTTCAAAGACTGTTCTGAGGAGTAGAAAAAGTGTCTGGATACTTGTATTCCATCAAACAGAGTACTTTGAAGGTGATTGAAGTTTAAGAATATAAGAATAAATACACAATTTCTTTTAAGTAAATTCCATTTATTTGGAGGTATCTCCCTACATATGATTTTCTTTATATAACTTTATTTAAATGGTAAAATGATAGAAATGGAGAAAAGAGAGATAAAAAACTGGGGACAAGAAGAAATAAGTGTGGCAATAAAAATGTAATAGGAGAAATTTTTGTGATGATGAAAATGTTCTGTATTTTGACTATATCAATGTCAGTATCATGATTATGGTATTTTATTATCATTTTAAAGGATGTTATCATTGGTAAAACTATGTAAAGGGTACCTTGGTCTCTATCTTGAATTTACATGTGAATCTACAGTTATCTGAAAATAGAAGTTTAATTAGAAAGATGTCATCAAGATAGTGGTGCAGGAGGAGTTTCTTGAAAACTTCCATGGAAATTACAGCAAATCAAACAACTATAATTCAACAAAGGAATCTCTAAGCAATACATAACCACAACTGCAAGAACCACTCATCAAAAAGAAGCACCTAAAGATGGGGGGGAAAGGGGCTAGCTGGGCAGAAGAAAAGGGGATGTGTGAAGACCTAGCAGTGGGATGCAGTCCAGAGCCAGGGATGGAGAAGTGAAATGATGGCTGAGAAATTTGGGTGGTTCTAAGAGAGAAAGGAACTGAGACAGTGGTGGGCAGGAAACACAAGCCCAGAGCTCAGTGCAGTCCTGGGAGAAAAAAAAGACTGGGATGCAGTGGAAGCAAAATGTAAGCTTGGAGCTTAATACAGTCTTGGGAGAGAAAGGGTCTGAAATGGTGGTGGGCATGGAACACAGGCCCAGTGGTGCTCAGCGTGGTCCAGGGAGAAGAAAATTATTGGTATGTGGCAGGCATGAAATCCAGGCCCAGAACTCATTGCAGGCCCAGGAGAGAAAAAGACTGAGACAGCATTGTGCATACCTTCTTTGACCCCATAAATTTCTGACTGAGACACTAACATATAATATGGCTTAACCCATCACCCAGGGTGAAGACAATGGGGTATACAGTAGCCATAAGCCCTCATTGCCCTCACTGCCAGGCAGAAAACATAGACAAAAAGAATAACCAACTGCTCCCACTATCTCGGAGCTCACATCCTACCCCTCTACCCAGTGTTAACACAAAAATAGCTATAGGGCTAGTCAGCAGTGGTATGGAAATCACCATTTTCTGGCACCACAAACAAACCAGATCTTCACCCAAAAAACGACACCCCACCCTATGTGGTTGAAACTTGTAGGGTCATCCTGGGAAGCCAAGACACTCAAGTGCTACAGTTCCTGTCAGCAAGGTCAGCACTGAAGTTTCAAAGGTGCAGAGCCTCATCACCCACAATATCTTTCCATGGGAGTGGTGTGCAGAGATCAAGGCAACCAGGTCAAAGAAAAGAAGCCTACCTTCCAGAAAATTTCTTGTTGTGAGAAGACTGAAAAACAAAGAGAAAATATACCTGTGAGCCCAAGAAAGAATGTGAAAAACTCCAGCAATACCTACTAGGAAGTAAAAGAAATATCTCTTTATATAATATCTACCTGTGGTAAGATCTACTCTTATAGATAGATGCCCAGGACAACAAACACAATACAAGTTATGAATATCCAAGTGAACAAAGCAGCTTAGAAAGGAAATGAAAACTCCCCATAATAGAAACTTAAAGACATGGATATATGCAATTTAAATACTAGAGAATTTAAGATTAGTTCTGAAAAGATTCAATGAGATGCAAGGAAACACAGATAGGCAGTTTAGTGAACTCAGGAAAAGAAAAAAATTCTCATGAACTAAAGGAACATATTAACAAAAAATGAAATTTTAAAGAAGAGCCAAATAAAAATTCTGGAGATAAAAATCTCAATAAAAGAGATGAAAAATGAAATAGCTAGCTTGGAATGCAGAACTGACAAGATGGAGAAAAATACTAGTCATATCATAGATAGAAATATGAAAATGACATAGATGGAATAAGTGAGAGACTTAAGATTTTCAAAAAAATTAAACAAGACCAATAAAACTATCTGACTCCATTAGAAAAAATAACATAAGAATAATGAGTTTACCAGAAGGAGAAGGACAGACAGTCTATTCAAACAAAAAGGTCAATGAGAACTTCTCAAACCTTTGGAAAGGACTATATTTTTTAATTCAAAAAACAAACAGAATGCATAACTACCTCAATTTTAACAGGGCTTCATCAAGGTACATTATACTGAAGCTGTCAGAGATCAACAACAACAACAGAAGAAACTGGAGAGAAAAAAAATGATGACCGAAGAGGTGCTCCTGGAAAACCCCCAGGAAGGGTACAACAATGGGAACAACTATAATTTAATGAAAGATTCCCTATGCCACACAGCAAAAAGACCTACCCATTACATCGAAATATCTGCATATGGAAAAAGTTGGGCAAATTAAGAAGGAAGGAAGAGACAGTGAAGATGGGGGTTACACGTAGGTTTTCTCTAGAAACTCTGTGGCTGGGGGAGGGAGGAAGAAGAAGGCAGTTGGTGACCATTTCGGACCTCATTCAATTTGTGGGACAGAGAAAAATAGGCCCAGTGGCTGGGACTAAGACACTGCGACTGGACTTTACTTTGACCAGAGGGGTTGCAGGCATCAATACTGTGATATGCAGTGTCCCAACTTCATTCCAGTTCTGAGAGGAGGAGGAGTGATGGAGACAGTAAGAAACCATGGCCCAACCTCGTAAGCCCCATTGCCTGTGCCCTCAGATCCAGGCAGGAAACAAAATCAAGAATTCTGATTGCCCCCCACCAGCTGCCCTTCCAGACCTCTGCACCCTCACCTCCTCCCAGTATCATCAGTGAGTCCCTAAGAAACTACAGCAGTGGGTTTTGGGCTAACGAGCAGAATATCTACAAACACAGAGGCTGCCAGAATGAGGAAATAAAGAATTGCATCTCAAAAGAAATGTGAACATCAGAAAATCACAGTAAACAAGATGGAAGCAAACAACCTATCAGAGAGTGAGTTCAAAACAATGATTAGAAGAATGATCAGAAAAATTAGTGATAATTTCGGCAGAGAGATAGCAATCATAAAGAAAGAGATAGGGACCATAAAAAAATGTTGAGCAGAGATAAAGATTACAATAATTAAAATGAAGAATGAAATAAGAGGAATCATCAGACTAGATGAAGAACAGGCACAAATCTGTGATTTGGAGGTAAAGGTAGCAGATATCCAATCAGGACAACAAAAAGAAAACAGAATCCAAAAAAAAAAAAAAAAATGAGGATGATTTAAGATTCCTCTGAGACAACATTAAGTGTAACAACATTCACATCATAAGTGTACTAGAAGGCGAAGAGAAACAGCAAGAAATCAAGAACTTATTTGAAAAAGTAATGACTAAAAAATTTTCTAACCTGGTAAAGAAAATAAACATACAAGCCAAGGAAGCACAGAGAGCCCCAAACAAGATGATCCCAAACAGGTCCACAGTGAGAAACATTACAATTAAAATGGCAAAAATTAAAGACAAAGAGATAATATTAAAAGCAGCAACAGAAAAGCAAGTAGTAACTTATAAGGAAGCACCCATATGATTGTCAGTGGATTTCTCAACAGAAACTTTGCAGGTCAGAAAGGACTGGCAGAAAATAATCAATGTGATAGAAACCAAAGATCCACAACCAAGATTAATGTATCCAGCAAGGTTATCATTCAAAATTGAAGGACAGATAAAGAGCTTTCCAGACAAGAAAAAGCTAAAGAAGTTCATCACTACCAAACCAATACTACGATGAATGTTAGAGAAACTTCTTTAAGATGGGAAACAAAATAAAAAGCAAATATTATGAATGATAAAATGGCAATAGCTATATATCAATTATCATCATCAACAACAACAATAGCAAAGATTAACAACAACCACAAAAAATTCTCAAGGCAGTCTGAAAAAAGAATATTATAACTTATCGAGCAAAGCCCATCAGATTATCTTCAGACTTCTCAGCAGAAACTCTAAAAGCCAAGAGTTATTGGAATAAAATATTTTAACTATTAAAAGGGAGAAATTATCAGCCAAGAATAATCTATCCAGCAAAGTTATTTTTTAGATATGAAGGAAGAATAAAGATCTTTGCAGACACATTGAAGTTGAACGAATTCTCCAGCACAAGACCTGAATTACAGAAAATACTAAATAAGGCTATTCAACCTGAAACAAAAATTCAAAATAAATAGGAATAATTTGTGACAACAAAAACACAAAAGAAGAAGAAGTAAGGATCTCAATTTCCAAAGGGTAATGACAATAAGAAATATTTTTAAGTAAAAGAACTATTGAATATATATAACTTTACATAAACAATGGCAACCACTTAAAAAACAAAACAAAACTGAGACACATAACATATTACAATAAAAGAGGAAATAGAGAAAAAATTATAGAACACCACCAAACTAAAATAGCAAACAGAAATAAAAAAGTTAAGAAAAAATGGAAACTTTGAGTGACCAAAGCACAAAAGATAAATGGCTATAAGTAATCCTTATATATCAATTATTACCTTAAATGTAAATTGACTGAATTTACCACTAAAAAGGCACAAAATGACAGATTGAATCAAAAAACAAAACTCAGCCATATGTTGTTTTCAAGATACATAACTCAGCTATTAAAAAAAAAATACTGATGCAGAGTGAAAGGGTGGAAAATAATGGCATCCAGAATAAAGCAGGTGTAGACATATTAATATCTGAGGAAAAATACTTCAGGATAAAAAAAGTAATAGAAGGCCAAGATGGATATTTCATAATGATAAAGGGGACAATACAACAAGAAGACATGGCACTTATTAATATATATTGTCCCAATCAGGAAGCATCAAGATTTACAAAGCAACTACTCACAAAACTAAAGGGAGACACTGACAAAAACACAATTATAATAGAAGAACTAAACACCCCATTGATAGTCATTGACAGAAAATCAATAAGGAAATATCAGCTTTAAATAATACATTACAGCAAATGAACATAATTGACCTTTAAAGGACACTTCATTCTACAACATAAAAACTACACTTTTTTTTCCAGTGCACATGGAACATCCTCAAGGACAGGCCATTATGCTGGGACACTAAATTAGCCCCAGCAAACTTTAAATAAAGATTGAAATCATAGCAAGTCTATTCTCTGATCACAAAGTTTTGAAATTTGAGATCCACTGAAAAAAGAAAGCTAGAAAAATCATATGTATATGGCAATTAAAAAACATGTTATTAAAATGTGACTGGATCAGAAGAAAGATAAGAGGAGATAAAAATACATAGAAATAGATGACAATGAAAACACAACATATCAAAAATATTGACATTCAGTGAAAGCAATATTAAAAGGGAAATTTATATCATTATAAGCCTATCTCAAGAAACAAGAAAAATCCTAAACAACTTAACATTACATCTTAAATGACTAAAACAAGAGATAAATGAAACCCAGTCAGAAGAAGGAAGAAAATAATAAAAATTAGAGCATAACTATTACTAAATGAAATAGAGAACAAAAAAAAAAAAGAAAAATTAATGGAACAAAGAACTGGTTCTTCAAAAAGATAAATAAAATTGACAACCCCCTGTCTATACTCACAAAGGCCAAAAAAATAAAAAGTCAAATTATCAAAATAAAAAATGAAAATGCAGAAATTATGATAGACACTTCAGTAATACAGGGAGGTTTATACAAGGATACAATGAAGGACTGTATGCTAGCAAATTCAGTAACCTAGAAGAAATGAATTAGTTTTTAGAAACATATAGCCTTCTTAGACTGAATCATATAGAACTGGAAAATCTAAGTAGATGGATCAACAGTAAATTAATTGAAACAATTATCCAGAATTTCCCCCAAAGCAAAAGTCCATTACCAGATGGTTTCACTAGTGAATTCTACTGAACATTCAAAAAGGATTTAATATCTGTCCTCCTCAAACTCTTCCAAAAAATTAAAGAAGAGGCCATACTTTCTAACTCATTTTATGAGGTCGACATTACTCTGATACCAAAACCCTGCTAAGTATCACACACACACACACACACACACACACACACCACAGAACAATAACTCTGATACATATGAGTACAGATATAAAAATCCCAAACAAAATACTAACAAATAGAATACAATACATTAAAAAGATTATCACGAATAAGTGAAATTCATTCCAGGAACACAAAGATAATCCAACATACTCAAATTGATCAATGTGATATACCACATAAACAAAATAAAATATAAAAACCATATGATAATATCAATTGATGCAGAAAAAACATTTGGCAAGATACAACATCCATTTATGATCAAAATACTGAATAAAATGGGTAGAGAAGAAAAGAACCTCAACATAATGAAAGTCATATTGACAAACTCTCAGCTAATATAATAAATGGGGAAAAGCTAAAACTATGCAACTATAAAAAATGGAAAAAAAATTTTAAACTGTATCTGTGTTGTGCTACCTTTCAAGTGAAAAAGAAAAAGATATACAAAAATGTACATATTTCTTTTCATTTTGTGCAAAACAGTTACAGTAAAAATCAATAGTTTAATGTTTATTTGGGAACGAGTGGATTAGGGAGGAGAGAAAGGGGAGGGGGTGGGAGAGGATGGGGGGAAGCTAAATATAAGGTGATGGAAAGAGAAGTCACATTAGGTGGTGAACTTATTATACATCAAGTTGACAATGCACTGCAGAATTCTATGCCTGAAACCTATGTAATCCTTGCTAACAGATGTCACCCCAATAAGTCTAACAATAAAAGTGATTTAAAAAAAATAAATAAATCATAAATTAATGATATTGATTACATACAGAATGAAGAAAATAAGATTATCAGTATGCTGGGATAGTGATATTTCTCTGAATATATTTTAATAGCTCTGACTTTTAGAACTATAATAATATTTTACAAACATTCAAAATAATAAATTAAAATTGATAAGAATGTGAATGGAACTCAAATTGAATAGCAGCTATAAAAAATAAATCTGTTTTACAAATAAATTACATAATTATATTAAAACAATAAAGGAAGTGAGAAAAAAAAAGAACTAGCGAAAGTAACCATGAACAAAATGTATTTTGATTGTGTTCATGACAAAAGAACTTTACACAAATATTTTACTTTAGTTCATAAATATATTTCTCAAAGTGTTACATGTATACTAGTATTGAACAAATATGCAAATATATTATTGAAAATAAAAACCAGGTATCTCACTACCAAAAAAGCCACAATACTGAATCACTGAATTGTAAAGAACTTACTGATGGAAGGAGGGCCAAAATAAAACTCTGGTATTGAATTTGAATCAGAGGTATCAATATGTGTTTATTATCTTAATATATAGGCAGATATATCAAAACAAAAATTGATATAAATGCTTGTGTACATGTGTGTTATAAAAACCACATACATTTTCTAGTTCTGTCTACTGGGAAGACTCAGAAGCAGTGATGCTCAAATAACAATGAATACACCTATCACCCAGATTTTAGTTTTTAAATATCATTCTTCAATTAAATAAAGCACTGCTCCTTATAGAAATAACTTGGTTTGGAGCTGGGACAAGGAAAATACAAAATGAGCCTAACATCTTGTGGTACCTAAATTAACGAACTACTCAACAAAAGACAAGGGCATATTGAAAAGACAAAAAAAAAAAAAAGTTTTTTTGAAGAAACTCTCAATGGCCAAAGCTGGAACAATTTAAGCAATAAAATAAATAGCAAGAATATTGGATGATATCCTGTAGATAAAATAACTATTTATGACTCTATACTGATATAAATCAATACTATAAAATGTATTTGAGAAAGAAACAACAGCTCTTCCTCACAGTAGAATGCCAAATCAATCGATGTAGAAAAAAATGAAGAAAATTTAAAAAAAACCCACAGTCACCATTAGGCCAAAACCACAGTAACAGTTGTGTCAGACAAAAATCATCAATGAATGCTACATTTCATTAACTTTAGTGGATGAAAGTATGACAAGAAACAGTATTTGCATAGCCTCAAAGTATTTTCTTCAAAATACTGATTCATTTTAAAAGAGAAAGATGGTAACTTTACAGTGGAGAAACTCTGAATATATTACCTTAACCAAATGTTATAGGTTAATATAATCAGTAATAAGACATCTACATTATGTACCCCTCTACATGATACATTAAGAGAACATCATTTCTGAAGTATTTTTGCCAAAAAAGAATAATTAAATCTAATCTTAAGAAAACATCAGACATATATAGATTGTCATTCTACAAAATGTCTGGCCAGTACACTTCAAAATAGAAGGTCATAAAAAACAAAACTTGAGGAAGTGTCACAAATTGACCGAGACTAAGAAAACCTGATAACTGCAAACAACTGGGATCCTGAACTGGATCTTAGCTCAGAGAAAAGGATGCTAGTGGAAAAACTAATGAAATTTCTATCAAGTTCTTTAAATTAGTTAATAATATCAATGTTAAGTACTAGTATCTATACTTGTGTTCTGATTATATAAGATGTTAACATTGGAGGAAGCTAAAGGAGTGTTATGTGGCAATTCTCCACTGTTTTTCAAAAATTTCTATAAGGGAAATTACTCATTTAAAAGAGTAACTTAAAAACAAGTCATTTGAGTAAAAATGGCCCATTAAAACATTTCCACTAAATAAAGTGACTCAGAGCAAATATTAGATTAAGCATATGACCTTCTTATTCAAGCCTATAAAGTAAGGAATAATTCACAAAGAATTTAGAGTAGTGTGTGGGAAACAGAAAAGCAATTAATTATCTATGTATATATCTATTATCTTCATATGTATTTATATCACTGAATCACACTTCAGATATGGTTGTGGGCATATTTTAATAAAACTGAGTGGAAACAAAAATAATAAATACTTTCTCAATTTTTTAGAAAAATTCATAGCCGGGGAAATCATGAGTATAGACTATAAAGTTGATAATTATTTGAAACGTGGTCCCAATTTTTCACCAGTAGTTAAGTTAGTAACCTTATACAAGACCCAAGGAAGCCATGCACCTAAGTCAGAAGTAGCCAAAGAGGGTGATAGGAAACAAAGGCAATGGCAGAGCCCAAAACCATGTGAAACGTGGCACAGTGTTCTTCCCAGAGAAGAGAATAAGGGTTTTCCTGTCCTCAGTTGTTGCTGCTCTTCCTCTAGTCAACTGAAGTTCACTACCACCAGAACTCCCCAATTAGGAGTGTAGTGAAGGAAAAGACTTCGAGTTAAACTTCTCAAGCGAAGCAGGCCAAGTGTTGTATTTAGCTCTGTGTTATAACTCAAGCGTAGGAAATGGAGCCAAAAGTGTGCTCCACTGAGACGAAGAGAAGGCTGGCTTACATGGAGAGAAGTTTCTACCTCTGTCCTCTAATTGATCCATGTTAATGCAAATGAGGACTCCAAATCTGCACGATTTTGTTGGTTCAAATAGCACACTGTTCTGATTGGTTGGATCCACACATTTTAATTTGATGTGGAGCCACTTTGGTCAGTAAACATGCAAATGAGGATATACATGCACAGTTTCAACTGGACAGGAAAAAGTTTAGTCTTATTGGTCAGAATACTATTCCAGGAACTCCTTAGTAAGGGTCAGCTCAGCAGGGAGGAGCAGAGCGCAGGAGACTCCACAGCCTAGTCTGTGGCTTTCCATTGAAATGCAGAGCGTATGAGACGACCCGGTAAACAATGGCTTCTAGACTCTGATTATGAATTTGGAGCTAGTTAAACATGAGGAGTCCTTCTTAGTAGGAACATTCTTTCTCAGGGTCAACATTCTCCAAATTGTTCACTGATGCACCACATGTCATGGCGGCACCTTAAAAAGTGACTCAGGAACAGATGTGTCATACACACTGAATATGTCAGGTAAAGCTGCAATTACTAAACATTAGTGGCTTAGGAAAATAGAGGTTTTCTTCTTACCCATATCATAGAACAGTGTGGTAATGGAGGAGACTTAGGATGTCCCCATTCAGTGGCTGCCCCACACCGTAGGGCTGTACAATCTTGCTCTGGGTCCTCTGCATCTGTCCAGGAGTGGGAAAGACAGCATGTGTGCAGAAACCTGGGAGAGATCTCAATGAGTCAGACCCAAAAATGGTGAATGGACTTTCTCCAGTATGACACTGAGCAGAACTCAATCACACTGATACACCTAACTGCAAGAACAATTATGTGCCATCTAAGTGCTCTTTTGGCAAACTTTTACCTATTTTTCTCACACACACAAATTCTGGGTGTTTTCTCATTTAATTCTTCTCTTCCTGATGCTATTTACTTAAAAATTAAATGCAACTATTTTTATTAAAAATTATACTTTTGAAATACATTCTTATTAATGCCCATAGATATGATTCATTTAAACTAATATAAAATATTTCATGGAAATAAACTGCAGTTTAATTAGCCAATCTTTTATAGGTGAATTTATTGGTTATTTTCAGTTTTTAGTGATTATAAGTAAGATTGCAATGAGCATCGTTTTTTTGTCCGTATTTGCCCATATAGGAACATTTCATTTGTTAGAGATGAATTTACACACAAGTAAACACTACATAATGTGCATCAATGACTACATATAGACTAAAAACATTATACAATGCATATTAATTGCATATATTAATTTTTTAATAGCACTTTGAGTAGAAAGTACAAGATAAAGAAGGTAAGGTAAAAGCTTAAGCTTAAACCAAGAATTTGAAATAAACAAAACTAAACTAAACAAAATACACCAAAACTTAGCATATATTAAGTCTCAGACATTTACTAATTAGGAAATTATACTGCCATCTGAATTTTAACCATTTTAATAATTGCTGACCCTCTGTAATCTCATCAGAGAAACTTTTTTCAGACACAGCAACTATTTCTATTTTTCACCTTAAATTTGCAAATTCACATTGCAGCCTTTTGCCTGACCTTTAAAATCAGCAAGACAGGCCTAGAAGGAGTTCACAGAACTATTAACTAGCCAGTTCTTTAAATCTGTGCCAGCAAAGAAACTTATGAAGACATTTCCTAGCTCCTAGTGTTTGATTTTTGATGCACACAGCTGAAACTCACAGATTGAAATGTGCCAGGTTTGATTAACTGGGGTACAACAGGTATAATTTAACTGTGTGCTCAATTTTACAGTCTATTTTTGGGAGACAAAAATAAGTAAATAAATATGAGCATAGATACAGAGTAAACATCCCATGAAAGTTTACACCATCATTTAATTATGAACCTCTCAGCACATCTTCCTCTTTGTCCGTCTTGAAACCCTGAATTTCATTATGGCAGCAACAAGAGTTTTCTTCTCTTTTTAATTAAGTTTACTTTTTAATTTAGAACTGATCACTCTGACAGATGTTTAATTCACTTAGAGGTCCACATTTCACTTTGCATTTATCTTCTTCTTGCTTCTGGGAACTTGTACATAAGAAACGTGTCTGGGGATAGATGGTACACACAATAATGCTCGATTAAGAAATATTTCCCTGCAGTCATCAGCATTATTTTCCCCATAGGACAGCTATTATTCTCAAGAGCTAACTTATCACTGTCACTTATTTTCTTCTAGTGTCATAAATTATATTAGAATGTTTATGTACATTACTAGAAATCCTATAACAAATTTGCTTAGGAGATACTATTATTCTCATTTTAAAGATAAGGTCATTAGGGCTACTGGAATTTCATATTCCTCTACGTAGTTCATAGCAGAAATAGAATGAAGACAAACCTGTCTGACTCCAAATCTCTTGTGTCTACTCCACACATAACTTAGTCTGTCTTAAGGGGAGTAAAAATAAATTTATTGTGCAATTTAAAAAAATAATTGCTTATTAAGCATTAAATTTGTTTTAATCTAAATTGAGTTATTTCCAAAATAATATGTAATTTCTTTGATGAAAGTGACTACAGCATCCAGGTTAACAAGTAACTTTTTATAAGTCTGTGTCAAAAAAATAGGGTATGTACTAGTTTAACCATCTCACATAGTGCCCATGCCCTGCGTATCAAAATTTGTTACTTTTTTTTTTTTTTTTTTTGCTTTTTGGTATGTGGGTAGCTCCCTGACTGGGAATCGAACCCAGGCCGCAGCGCTGACAGCGTCAACGCTGAAGCCTTAAGCCACTACCCCATCAGGGAACTCCCCAAAATTTGTTACTTCTTAAGCAGCAAAATTTCAGAGGTACAAATTAATTCCTCTTTTTTTTTTTTGTCAAAATATGGTTCATTGCACCAAGAAACAAAGCCCTTCATTACATAATGAAAAACAAACTTAAGTGCGAACAATTTAGGGAGAATAAATGCAAATATTCTAATGGCGATCTATTAACCAGGCTTTACTGCAGATGCTTGGAGGAGAAAAATAGTGCCCTGTCTTTTGGAGAAAAAAAATTGTGGCAAACATTCTAATGCTTTTATCCTCCATTTGCTTCAGAAGATTTTTCAGATTCTTCTTTTACATTAAAGTAAACATCCCTTAGTTCAGCACAACTTTATCTTTCAATGTCTCCAAATTCCACAGCAACTGTCCATACAAAGAGTTAAAAGAGCTTTGGAATCTGACAGATAAACAAAGAATGTGTGAGTATCTGTGTGTGTTTATCACTGTGTGTGCAGACTCTTAATTCGATCTTTGAAATCAGGAGATATCAAAAGACTTACCTTCTGCTAGTGAGTGGAAAGGTGGTTAGAGATCTCAGGTCTTTCCCAGTGATGAAATCAGACAAAGAAATCCTAGCATCTGGTTTGATATCCAGTTCCATTTTTTTCTGTCTTTAACTGTAGGCATAGAGGTAAGATGACAGCTATCACTGTGATGCTGCACATGTCACTGAAGAAAGAAAACCTGGACCCACCAATTTTTCATAACTGAAAGACTATATAAGCATACAGGGGCAGAGTGGGGCTTCTACCCTACAAAAAAGACATGAAGAGAAACAAATAAGGAGATACTTATATCTGGTCTATTCCTTGGTAGATAGATGGAAAATATCTTCTCTATTCTACTACCAAAACATTTTTTTTTAAAGAGTAAGATGTATTTAAAAAGCAAGTCCTGAAGATCATCTCACAGTGGATCCCAGATACATCTCTGGTTCCATCAGGTGGCACTTTGGCTTGCCTTTTTATCCCAGTCATTGTTCTGTCACTGACTTATACAGGTGTAACCTGACAGCATCTCCCTTAGAGGTACTGCGTCTCTTCACTTTTGCCCAGGGATTCTTCTACCTCTATGTAGATTTCCTTCAAGAAATTATCCAGGTGTAATGACAAAACTCAAAGTGGAAGAAGGAGGGTGTTAACAACCCATTGGCTTAACTATCATCAAAGAAACTAGTACTTAAGTATTCTCCTTGTCCACCCGTGTTCCAGTTGCTGACAGAGAGTGGTGATTAGCTCCATACTATGTCATAAATTGACTGTTCCTCTTTCATTTCATTCACTGTAATTTCCCAGTTCTGTGCTTTAAAATTAATTCCCAAAATAAACCACTAACATGATGCCCCTTGTGTCAGGCTCTGGTTTTTCCAGGAAACTAAGCTGCAACACATGATATCAGACACATCTGGTTAATTTTGTTTTGAAAGCTAAAGTTTATTCTACAGTGAGAACCAGTGGTCATAATAGTCAATTCCACTGGACTGAAAGGTATGTGTAATAGTTGCAATTATTTGAAACTTACTATCTACCACCTTGAAGGTAAATGTATTTAACAATTCCAAGTTGAGCTTTGCCATATGTCTAATATTTTTGAGCCCATGACAGAAGAAAATTTTCCAAGGCAATTTTTCTCTTTTAAGTGTGCCTACATTTACAAATTTAATATTATGTTGTTGGGGTTTTTTATCCATTATAAATTTTAAAATGATGTAACATATGCCCACTTATGCTTCTGAATGCATTCCATCACATCATAAACTTGGATATTTGAGCTTTACCTATATCTTCTGTGCCAGGTCACAATTGCCTAACAGCAGTCATAGTCACTGGGTGACAAGAGAGGAGTGATTGACGTATGTTATTTCTATAATTAGGACTTAATGTTCCCTTATGTGATTTACTCTGTTAGTTCTGGATGAATTGGTTTGTTTTTATACTTTCTCATTACTGATTTTAGTCAGTTTGTTTTAAAGGAGTTGGGAGACATTATTCAAATTGTATTCTTTTCTTTAAATTCAAATAATTTACAATGAAGAAGACAAAAATAATTAGGTAGCATTTATTGCATGGTCAAAAGATCTCTGAATATTTGCAAAGCTGAGCTTCTTTACTTGACTAGAGAGCCTTTCAATGGAGGGGTTTTGAAACCCCGCCTCTATATTTTCTCTGAGATTTATTGGGCACTCCCGGACTATTTAAATATTCCATTATAGTATGCCCCTAGATGCATTTCTCCCAAAAAAGAGATAGGCACATTATCACCTGGTTCTCTAATGCTTATCACAGAGTAAAAAGCTTGACCAAGAAATTCAACATATTTTCTTTGTCCTTGAAACTACCATTTCTAATATAAAACTTTGAATCATTGTACTTCATAGAAAAAGAACAAGTGGATTTAACACAAATACCATCTATGATAGGTAGGTAGAGAGTTTCTGCCAACTTGGAAATGTGTACCCTCTCTGTATTTATAGACTGATTTAAACAGGTTAACCTCTACTCTGCTTTGGAAGGTCACACCAATTTTCTGCTCTTCAGATTTCGTAAGATAAAGAATAACTTAAGAAAAATATGTCAATCTCAAATTTATCCTAATATGACTCAGAAATGTCACTGCTTTTTTTAATCATGAGGCATTAGTTATTCTTTATTATACATAGCAAGGAAACCCAGGAGTTGTTATTGTATTCAGAAGTCCAAGGATAAGATATGTGAAAATACTGCACTATTTATGTAAAAATTTAATTAACTGTTATGGTTTTAAGTTGTATATTCTGGTAATTAATCTACAGGCTTTATCTTAAGACAGGCAAAACCATATCAAGCTACTAAAGAAGAGTACAAAGTATGAAATAAGTACAGTCCCAGATAGGTATACAATTTCAACAATAGAATTTTACTTCATGTCACCCTGTGCAAAGAAGGCAAGAAAAATTGAGTCTTACTCTGAACCAGCTTCTTACACCCAGGGATTAAGATAATGAATATAACACCAGTGGCTATAGAAAGACTTTTTATAAATTGGTCATCTTCAATGCCAGTATCATGTTTAGGCTAGTGTTTCCCATATAAAGTAAGAGAAAAAAAAGTCCAGTTCAACTGGAGATGGAAAAGCTAAGTGCAATGTCTAGATCCTAGCCAAGTAGACTGAGTCAATAAAGAGTTCCAAACTCAGAGGAAAATAAAAGGTTAATAAAAAACCAGGGAAGAAACCAAGTAATACAGAAAAAGCAGAGCCATTAGGAGGCTGCAGATTGTAACAGAACCTAACTGAAGGGTAAGACAATGAAGTTCAGAGCTCACACATGCATTGTCCAAGTCTACTCAAACACTGCCACTCTTTGGAAGTAATGTCTTGTGACATGCTTGGGAGTGTGTTTGTTTGGGCAAACCATTTAATGAGGAGCAAGTTTAATTTAAAAATCTGCTTAGGGGAAGATCAAGATGGCAGCATGAGAGGATTTCCCTGAAACCATTCCTGGAAATTACAACTGAACAGATAAAATCCAACAAGGGAATCATGAAGAGACATAGGCTCAGCTGAGAGATCCACTCACTCTAAGAGAACACCTGAAGGTCAGAGAAAGGGAGGCAAATGGGAGCAAAGGGAAGGTAGCAGTGCAAAGAAGGAACTGAGAAAGCCAGGAGCTGGCAGAAGAAGGACCTAGGAAGGAGCCAGAGGAAACAGGTTGAAGTGCAACATGATTTTGGGTGGATTGAGGAGCAAACAGTGGTAGCCCTGCAAGGGGAGGAGATAAAGTGGCACCTATCCCCCAGCTCTGGTGTGCTCCTAACTGAGGGCCAAGCTTTCTCTGTGATGCTCATCTCCTGGCTGTGGTGCACTCTTGACAGAGGGCAAAACTTGCTTGTTGGTGTGCAGCCACCTGAGTGTGCACTCCTGATGAAGAGCCAGGCTTGTATTGTAGTACATTGCAGGCATGGCTGAGCTTTGCCCTGACAGAGGAGTAGGCTTATGCTGCAGAATGCACCTGCCCCAGCCTGAGGGCTCCTGACAGAGGTACAGGACTAGCACCCAGGGTAACAAGTAACCTCAGTTAAAGACAGTAGTGATGAACCACATTGCCCACATTGCCAGGCAGAAACTGTGAACACGGAGCCTGAATGCTTTTCTATGCTTAACCCCAAACTGTCATTGTCCTGTGCTGCAAACAAGGCTTGAGCCCTCCCCTACAAACTGCCCCTGAGGGAACCAGCAGGGGACCTCAGGAAAACTGTAAAACAAAGGTTTGGCAGACTCTGTCTGCACAGACCTCAGAGGTAGAGAATATCATTGCCCACTACATTTCCCCAAAGAAGAGGCACATCGAAACCAAGGCAACTGTGTCAAAAAGAAGGAGCCCACCCTCCAGGAAAACTCTGAAAGTCACAAAATCTAACTACCAAGAGAAAATATTCTAAGGCACTGCAGCAATGCTAACTGCAAACCAAAAAAAAAAAAAAGAAAAGAAAAGAAAAGAAACATCTCCATATCTGCCAGGGGAAAAAGGCCCTTATGTCCAGGAAAAGAAACACATCAACTACAATGAATTTTCTCAGGAACAAAGTGTCTCAGAGAAAAAAAATGGAAAAAAATCTCCAGAAAAGGAATGTATAGATTTGGAAATATATGATCTAAGTGACACAGAATTCAAGGCTGGACTCCTAGAAGTACTCAGAGAGTTCAAGGAATCCTGGTCAAGTACTTGAACCCAGATAAATAATCTCAGAAAGGAAATTTCTGAACAAAAGGAACATTTTAATGAAGAAATTAAAAGTATAAAATAGAATCAAATAGAAATTTGAGAGATAAACAATGCAATAGAAGAAATAAAGCATGAACTAACTAACATAGGAAGCAGGGCCAACCAGATGGAGGAAAGAATTAGTGACAATGAAGACAGAAACATGGAAATTGAACAGAATAAAATAGAGATTTGAGAATCAAAAAAAAAGAGAAAAGATAAAAGCTCTCTACCAGAAATATCTGACTCCATTAGACAGAACAACGTTACAATAATAGGAATACCAGAAGAAACAGAACAAAATTCTAAGACCTTAATCAAACAAATAATAGATGAGAACTTTCTAACCACATGGAAAGAATTGAAACCCAAAATTGAAAAAGAAAACAGGACCCCTAGCTATCTGAATTTAACCAGACTTTCTCCAAGACACATGTTGAAAATCAAAGACAAAGAAAAAATTCTCAAAGCAGCCAGGAAATGAAAAGTATGACTTTCAAAGAAAAGCCCATCAGGCTGTTATTAGACTTCTTAGCAGAAACTCTTCATGCCAGGACAGAAAGGAATCATATCTTCAAAATATTAAAAGAGAAGAACTGCCAGCCAAACATAATCTATTCAGCAAAGTCATCCTTTAGATATGAAGGGGGAATAAAGACCTTTTTAGACATACAGAAGCTGAGGGTTGGCTGGCACTCCAGGAAATACTGAAGAAGGCTACTCTACCTGAGACAGAAAGCCAAAATAAATGGCAAAAGGCTGTGACGACAAAAACATAAAAAGGGGAGAAGAATATATTTCAATACTTAAAAGAGAATAGAAATTGTAAGTATGCTTAAGAATAGTAGCCACTACATACATGAAACTTTCATTTTCATAAACCTCATAATAACTACTCAGAAAAACAAAACAAAAAAAAACACAAACCAGGAACCAAGAAACATAACCAAATAAAAAGAGGAAACAGAGGAAACATCATAGAATACCATCAAGCTAAAAAAAAAAAAAAGAGAGAGAGAGAGAAATGCTAAGGTGAAAGCAAGACTCCAAACAACCAAAAACCAAAAGACGAAATGGCCACAGGAAATCAAATATCAATCATAACCCTAAATATAAATGGATGGAACTCACCTATAAAAAGGTACAGAGTAGCTGACTGGATTAAAAAACTAAACACATCTATATGCTGTCTTCAAGAGACACACTTCAGCCACAAGCACAAACACAGGTTCAAAGTGAAAGGGTGGAAAACAATACTCCATAAAAATGGCAACCAGAGAAAAGAAGAAGTAGCCATACTTAACTCTGATGAAACAGACTTCAGGATAAAAAAGATAATAAGAGACAAAAGTGGACATTTTATAATGATAAAAGAGACAGTACAACAACAAGGAGACATGACACTTATCAATATATATGCCCCCAACCAGGAAGCACCAAAAGTTATAAAGCAACTATTTAAAGATCTAAAAGGTGAAACTGACAAAAACAGAATTATAGTAGCGGACCTAAACACCCTCTTGACAGTCATGGGCATATCAGCTAAACAGAAAATAAATAAGGAAATATCAGCTCTAAATGATATATTACAAAAACTGAACAAACCCTTGGCTAGGCTCACCAAGGGGCAAAGATAAAAAACAGAAGTAACCAAAATTAGAAATGAAAATGGAGAAATTACCACTGATGCCACACAAATACAAAGGATCACAAGAAAATATTATGAAGGACTATATGACACAAAATTTAACAACCTTGAAAGAATATATAAGTTTCTAGAGATATATAGTCTACTTAGAGTGAACCAAGAAGCATCAGACAATCTAAATAAACCAATAAACATTAAGGAAATTGAAACAATCATCCAAAACCTCCCAAGGTAAAAACTCAGGTTGAGATGGTCTCACCAACAAATTTTATCAAGCATTCAAAGACCAACTAATGTTCATTCTCCTCAAACTATTCCAAACAATTGAAGAAGAGGCAATAATTCCCAGCTTTTTCCACAAAAGCCAACATAACGCTAATACCAAAGCCTGGTTATGGTAACACAAAAAAAGAAAACTATAGACCAATATCTCTGATGAACACAGATGCCCAAATCCTAAGTAAAATACTAGCAAATAGAATACAAGAATGCATTAAAAAGATTATATACCACGATCAAGTGAGATTCATTCTACAAACAAGGATCATTCAACATAAGCAAATCAATTAATGTGATACACTGCATAAACAAATTAGAAGATAAAAAACATATGATTGTATTAATTGATACAAAAAAAGCATTTGACAAGATACAACATCCATTTATGATAAAAACACTGAACAAAAGGGTATAGAAGGAAAGTACCCCAACATAATGAAGGCCATATGGCCAACCTTCAGCTAATATATGAATGGGGAAAAACTGAAGCCTATTCTTCAAAAATCAGGAAAAAGGCACCTCTGCTGTTGCTACTGCTATTCAATATAGTACTGGAAGTTCTAGCCAGTGCAATCAGGCAAGAGAAATGAATAAATGATATTTAAATTGGGAGAGAAGTTAAACTGTCAATTTTTGCAGATGACACAATCCTTAATATAGAAAACTCTAAAGAATCCACACAAAAAAAACTATTACAAATAATAAATACAGTGAAGTTGCAAGATATAAAATGAATTGTATTTCTATATACCAACAATGAAACTTCAGAAAAAGAAATGAGACAAACAATACCTTTTAAAATTGCAACAAAAAGAATGAAATACCTAGGAATAAACTTAACAAAGAACATGAAGTATTTATATATTTAAAACTATAAGACACTACTAAAAGAAATTGAAGAGGACAAAAAGAAATAAATAGATATTCTGTGTTCGTGGATTGGAAAAATCAATATAGTTAAAATGGCTATATTTCCCAAGGCTATATACAAATTTAATGCAATTTTCATCAAAATCTCACAGACATTCTTTCAAGAAATAGGTAAAAGAATCATCCGATTCATTTGGACCACAAATCCCCAAATCATCAAAGCAATCCTACATAAAAATAATGAGGATGAAGGCATTATGCTTTTCAATTTCAATCTATGCTACAAAGCATGAATAATCAAGACAGCTTAGTATTGACAGAAAAACAGACGCAAAGACCAATGGAAAAGAATTGAAAACCCAAAAATAAACCCACAAATATCTAGGCAGATAATTTTTCACAAAGGAGTGAAAAATATATAGTGGGGAAAAGAAATTCTCTCTAGTAGATTGTGCTGGGAAAATTGGAATACCATATAAAATAGACTTAATCTGAATTGCAAACCGTTGTCATATACCAAATTAACTCAAAATAGATTAAAGACCTCCACATAAGACCCAAAATAATAAACAATATACAAGAAAACATTGGAACTAAACTCATAGACCTTGGGCTTAGGGAGGACTTTATGAACCTAACTCAAAGGCCAGGAAAGTAAAAGCAAAATAAATGAATGGGACTGTATCAAACTAAAAAGCTTCTGCACAGCAAAAGAAACCATCAACAAGGCAAAGAGACAACCAAACGAATGGGAGAAATTATTTATGAACAATGCCTCTGTTAAGGAGCTAATATCTAATATATATAAAAAAAACTTACACACCTCAACCTTAAAAAAATTAACAATCCAATTAAAAAATGGACAAGGGGCCTGAACAAACACTTATCTTAGAAACGTATACAAATGGCCAACAGATATATGGAAAAATACTTAACTTCGCTAGGTATTAAGGAAATGCAAATTAAAACTACAATGAAATACTGCCTCACACCAATTCAAATGGTGATAAACAAGACAAGGAATAACAAGTGTTGGAGAGGATGTGGAGAAAAAGAAACCCTCATATACTGCTGGTAGGAATGCAAACTGGTACAACCACTATGAAGGACAGTATGGAGGTTCCTCAAAAAATTAAGAATACAGTTACCATACCACCTGGCAATCCCACTTCTGGGTACCTACACCAAAATTTGAAAACCTTAGTCTACAAAGATATATGAATCCCAATGTTCATTGTAGCACTATTCACAGTGGCCAAATCATGGGAACAACCAGAGTTTCCTTTGATAGAAGACTGGATAAAGAAACTGTGGTACATATACACAATAGAATATTACTCAGACATAAGAAAAGACAAAAACCATTTATGACAACATGCTTAGACCTTGAGACCATCATGCAAAGTGAAATAAGCCAGACATAAAAAACCAAGAACCATGTGGTTTCACTCATTTGTGGAACACAAAGCTGAAAACAACAAAGGAGCAAAAATTCATGGACACAATCAGTTTAATTCTTAGTCGTTATATGATGGTATGGGGGGAGGTGGGAGATAGTGGATGGGGTCTCAGATATATGGTGATACAAAGAGAATTGACTCTGGGTGATGAACACATAACACAAAACATAGATGATGTGTTGTAGAATTGTACACCTGGAATTTTTGTAATTTTTACTAACTAAAGTCACTCCAATAAATTTAACAATAAAAAATATTATTTAAAGAAAAGCTACTTAGTCACATGAATGGCACCTGTTTTTGAATATATTATTATACTTTTTCATAAAATAAATCTAAATGTAATAAGCTTCAGGCCTCACAGAACTTTGATGTGCCTCTGCTGAGACACTATCAGAGCTCTTGAGTCTATGATTTCAAGATTATCAGACCATACATAGCCTGATGTAAAAGTATCAACAAAACAAAAATTATCTAAAGCAGAATGATGAATTATATTCATATCCCTTAATCTAGACAGAACTGGACTAAAGTGGTGAGGATTACAGAGAAATAAAAATGAAATTCCTTGAAAATAAAGGTGTTTATAATCCCCTCAGTGTATCAGCAAAAACATAGGAATTAAAAACCAGCAAGGCTAGTCATCATGTCTTCACTGAAAATTATTAAAAGATCAGAATTATTTCATCATTGGAGTTGAATCACCTTTAACTAGTTGAATTAATCCTGTCAGAAATAAATTAACCAACCCCAGGAGAAAAAGGGTCCAGCGCCATGAAGGAAGGTGTATGCAGCCAAGTTTAGCTCTCCTGGGCTCCTGCTTTCTCAGGTTACATAAAAGCAGATAGATCCCAAGTACACAATCTTCGAATTATAGTGCAGTGTGGAAGGAAAATGAGCCTTAGGCAAGGTGAAGACATGTCACCAACCCTGTATTATCAAAGTAAATATAATGCCTGAAAAGACATTAACTATGAGCTAGAAGATAAAAAAACACAATAGTAACTATGCAAAAGCTCTATAGAAAAGGAAGAAGGAAGAGAGAGAGGAAGGGAAGTAGGGAGGGAGGAACAGAACATAGGACACAAAAGACACATATAAAGAAGCCTCTCTAGGAGAAAATGTAATAGAAGAATACACATAAAATTTACCACTAATAATTTACAACAAAAAAATGTAACAGAATATAATTTACTTTAATGTAATCTCAGAGACAAAAATGATAAAATACAATCACACAAACAGGAAGATTTCAAAGCTAAGGTTCATATTGAGGATTAAAATGACATAAATATAGAACTAATAAATTAATTTATATAACAGGAAACAAAATAGACATGGATGAAAAATTGGATTTCTGATATAGAAGAAAGTCTTGAGATAATCATGGTAGCTGCAATGGAAAAGATATCTATCAATGCAAAAAGAGATATAGTATAATTACATAATTGAAATAGATAGCAAAGATGACATAACTTTGACATGGTAATTTCCCTGAAGAGAACCCATTATGTAGAAAAGAAAACTATTTAAATATGTAATAGAAAAATTTTCAGTCACTTAAATATCCTGTTTAAGTGATTAAGTGTCAAGAACAATGAAATAAGTTTTCATGTATATTAATGCAAAATAAATCAATAAGAAGGTGATTATAAGTATTGAAAACGTGTAGAAAAGATGGATTCAAGAGGAATAGAATAAATGAATGCAGGTCAAAGTTGTCTAAAATTTAATGGTGCCAGAAATCATTGGAGAAGTGTTTATAAAGTTCTAAAGAAAAAATAATGTTACTGAGGAGATAGAAATCTTGGTTCTAGGTCACTAGAACTCAAAGAGTGCTCCCTACTCTTTCTGGAAGAGTCCCCAGATTATTTCAATGTGTTGTCAAGGCCCAAATTATTTTTACTATAGTCCTGAAACATACACTACATACACACATGCACATGCACACACAGACAAATAATCTTTCATAAGAGAGGTAAATGTTGCCCCAATCCCATCTGCAATTTGATGTAATTGTACTTAGTAGTCATGTGTGTTTTGGAGATCCCGTTTCTTTGAATAAGCCCATAATTTTTATTCTATTACTCTATGGGAAGATCTGGATTCTTGTGTTCAGTGGCAAAATCCAAACTTCCCTGTGAGTCAGGAGGAGCTGATACATGCTGACACATGGTGCTGACTGCCTCTGCAAACCCCACATTGGAAATTTTGATTTAGAATAACCCCTTGATCTTCTCCTTCACATAATCAAATTAATCTAGATTGTTCACATTTGCATACCTCATGTTGTTATTGTTGCTGTTTTGTGGAAGATGCATATGGCATTCAAGTTATTCAAAAGTCAACATTATTTATCCACAAACAATGCTTTATTTTATTTTATTACATTTTTAAAGGTATATAACAATTTATTTAACTTTGTTAGGCTTTTTTCCCCCATAATAATACAAGGGGTGTCTGGAAAGTATGTAGTCATGTAATATGAAAAATAGAGGCATTTATGGCTGAATTTTTTTTGGACAACCTTCATATATACCATTGGCACAGAAAGGCCCTTTAAAAGTGTTATAAATTGCCTTAACAATGTACCTATTTAGTTTGTTTTTATGAGGCTTTCACACAATAAGTCTGAGAAAGTAAATGATTTTCAGGATTTCCATATATAATCATAATCAAAATAGTAAAATAAACTAAAGAACAAGATTTTTTTTAACACCACTAAAACAATAGATTGCAATTTCTAGTTAAACATTCATTGCTATTCTGTATTGATTTTTATTTCTTTTTTCCATTTTTTACTGACATGTTTTCTGAATATAGGTTACAAATACATTTTTGTTTCAACCCCCCATCTTAATACCACAGTCACTGGTTTTACCTTTGCTATATTTTTATCATTTAGACTATGACATTCTCATTAAGCCAGTTACACTCCAGTAACATTAGGAAAGAAAAAAAGTTAAGAAATTAAGAACAAATAATGGAATCATTATTTCACTGATCCTTATCTAACTTCAAGAAAATAACTTCTGAAAAGCAGTTCTGCTTGATAAATTATTTCCATGTCTAAACAAAAACTGAAAGAAAAGTGGAATTATGTGAAACCTCTGATAGTTTACTAGACATTGTGTGCTTCTAATAGTTCAACAGAAAACACTTGATAATCAAGAATAAATTAATACAGGCTAACATTAAAAAATGTGTACTTTAATAAGTATAATGTATATAAATAATCAGGTCAGCTTATGGAGAAGCTGACCAAGATACATAAATTAAAAGATAAAAGTGTCCATCTAAATGTGCTATATTTATTTAAAGAACATTTATTAAAGTTGTTTAATGTGCAAGTCCTCATTTTTCATTTTGGAAGTCCTCTAATGATAAACACCAGCCACATTATCAGTGATTTATTCTGGACTTCCATTTTGGACAAATTTGATTTTATTTTGAGACACAAGCTTCCTTTCTAAGGTAATGTTTTAATTATTTCTGCAGTGTCTAGTAGACCCTGATGCATCAGCCAATCTGGTAATATAGTTTCCTTAGGATGATGTGAAATTAAAGAAGAGTAAGATGGTAGTCCTGCTGATCTCAACACTTCTGACACATGGGTTTCAGTTTGTCACTTCTGTCAGGAGCCTTTATTAATGGAGTATGTGGGTTAAATACTGAAGTATATGTTTTGACTGTCTGAAAAACCCTTCTGGCAAATGCCATCTTGCTGCCAATCATGACTTCTGAAAAGAGGCAGCTTGTGGACCCTCATTTTATTTTTAAAGTGCTCTTATGTCTGAAAGTAGTTATACAATCCTGCCCTTACTGATTCATCATAGAATTCTTTCCAGGAATTCTCTGGATAATAAAAATTTGAAGTGGACTAAAATTAATTCTAGAATTGAAGAGCACTATAAAAAATTCTATTATATACCCAGGAAGCTAGCATAATCTGTCATCATTTCTTTCCAGACAAATAATCAGAAAAACTTAACCAAGTCTTCATATTGAATTTTTTAAGAATTTTTTCAGGGTATGAACACCTCCAGCTTTGATGTACTCCTTTTTACAGAGTTACTGAGTCCATCTTGAAGCTTTGTGGAAGCAATCATGATTTTGTACCTATTAATTAAAATAAAAGACTTTCCACTCTTCATTATTTTCAATAGTGTATCTTTTTTTTTACCATAATCCATTTTAAGGAACTTTAAAGTGTCTAAATTCCATCATTCATTCTGCCTCATCACTTTTGAGCAAATAGCCAAAATGAAAGAATTGTGCAGACTTCTCAGAATTCCCTTAACTACAGTGGCAGAAGAGATGCACTAGTCAGCTTTTATAGGTTTCTCATTACTCAGAATGTCATTCCCTGTTTGCCAACCAGATAGTCCCATTAACTTATTAATGGAGTGATTTCTAAGAGTTGCTTTTAAACTTCTTAATCAGGTAAAGACTTGGAGAAAAATATAACATATTCTTAATCTTTCTTAGCTTCACATTTTAGCACAAGATTTGGATCATCATTATTCTCCCCTCAAATGTCTAGAGTGACAGTGCACTGACTATATTGTTGTCTCTATAGAAATTATCTCAAAGTTATTTTTCCACTAGGAGAAATTAACAACAGGAAAAAAAAAACATTCACAACTTTTCATATAAGCCATCTAGCATAAAGGTTTTCTCTAAATTTCTTGAGAGGTCAAAACTATAAAATATGGGGGAAATGACTTTTTGTGTAAGAAATACAATAGCTTAAGACAGCTGTATTAGTAGGGGCCATCACAGAAAAACAGATGACATACACAGATTAGGATGATTTAAGGTAGGTTTAATAAGGCACTATATACAATGATGTGAGCAGGATGTAGGTATAGCTCAAGAGATAGTATAGTAGCTTGAAACTAGTAACCATGAAATTATAAATATACCTAGCCTCAAGTGACTGAGAAAAAGAGCAGTTAGTGAAAATCATATAAGTATATGGGGAACGTTTCTAATGACTTTCATCAGAGGATCATACAATTCATCAGTCCAAGGCAACCCTGCAGTAAAAGACCTAGGAAAATATGTATCTAAGCTTTATTTTCCTCTGCTGACTCCATTAGTTGAATCAACTAGAAAGTAAAAGTCAAGGGGCCCAGCAATACAGTCCATGCAGTCAGCCTCCCAGAGAAAAATGAAGGCTAGAAAGGTAGAATTATTCTCAGGTAAGAGGGTAATAATAAATGTTGTATTGACATAAATCTGTTCAATTGTTTCTTTATTATTTACTAAGACCTTATCAAAGAATCCAGACACTTGGAAGATGATTTGGTGTCATCTCCAGATAAAAACAAAACACAGGAATCAGAACCTGACTCATTAAGTTTGGACAAGAAAGAGTGAGATCAGCTTAGGGCAATGGTCTAGGTCGAAGTAAGGTCAAAGAAGATGTCAATAATTTTGGTTCTACACTTATATCTCTCTACATGTTCATAATAGGAGGGCTCTATAGAAAAAAATCCAGCGACAATGACTATTTTTCCTATTACATGGCTGGATACTTTCTGGACAGCCTTTATATATCTGCAGCTAGATATTATAATTTATCTTTGTTTCTCTTTAATATTTTTATATCACTTAATTAAAACAGCCTACTTTGTTTAAGAAATAAATGATTATCCCTAACATGTATTTATTTACATTTATTACATGTTTTAAGGTTACGTGTGTGTGTGTGTGTGTGTGTGTGTGTGTGTGTGTGTGTGTTTGGCCTTTGGAGTATCAAACTGATATAATAAATATTTTGGCATTTTTTAAGACTCTAAGTTCCCAGAAGATAGAACCATAGAAAACCTCTCCTATATATATCACCAATGAGAGCTCTGCATTCACTGAGCTAGCCCTCTCAAGTTGCACAGTAAATTTCTACAAGCTGACTTTCTTACAAAGATTCGAGTACACATTTAAGGTATATTGTCAGTTCTCGTTCCCAAATCCATCACTTACTTAATCTGACTTCTATTAGAGATGGGTGAGACAAAGTGTAGCAACCTGTTTATTTTTACTCTAAGTACAGTTCATACAAAATGAAAAGGTCAAAGTATATGTTCTGAATACAAAAAAACTTTCAGAGATTGAATATTCAGATTTTGCCCGGTTGTCATACATACTGTTAAAGGAATAAATGAAAGTGCAATAAATTATACTCTTTAAGAGATAAAAAAAAAAATCTTACATTAGAGAAGTGTTTTTACCTTGACCTGAGACACGGAAAGACTAAGTTCTAGCATTTAATTTTTCAATAATCAGCTGTTTTACCTTGGGAAAATTATTTAACTAGTCAGAGATTTTGTTTTGCTGCTGCTAATTGAGAAGGGTAGATAAATGGATTAGTAGATGAGCTTTACCACTATTTTTAGCTGTAAAATTGAGCCTGTAACACTAAATCTATGGCAACAAGAGAAATAAAATAAAAAGACCAAAAACGTTATAGGAATAGCAAAAACACTTGTTATCAGATGTTGGTAATTATAAAATGCATCCAAAGTCCTAGAAGGATGAGTCCGTAATGGTGAAAGCTTAAGAAATAACCACTTAATGAATGAACAAGTTCCTTTCTGATGGACAGCAAAATTCAAGTAATGAAAAAAAAAGCATTGAGTGATAGATAAACCTGAAATTAAACTCAAGGTGATGCTGGAAGAGATGACTAATGATATGAATTTCTTCAGTTTGTGTCAGCTAAATGTCACATCATCCTTGCTAAATAGGTAGTGCAAGCTTGACATTTAAAGCCCATGCACTACAGTGGAAAAGAGATCTTCAGTGCCACCACCCAATTTATTCAGAAAGAGTTATAGAAAGGGAGTGTAAGTTATTACAGCGGCAATAAAAGAACATTCTTTTCTTTGGGGCCTGTAGCATAGAGTTAAATGGGAAAGATATGGCTTTAAGAAACCTAATTTTGTTCAGAAAAAGTTTTGCTTCTATAGAGGGAGAAAGATGTCATTATCCAAAAATAGAACCTTTATAAATTGAGAACCTGTAAAATTTAACCAGAGATTAAAATTTTAGACAAAAAAGTAGATCTTATAATATTTGTCTTTCACCATCTGACTTATTTCACTTAGCATAATGCCCCCAAGTTTTACCCATGTTGTGGCAAATAGCAATATTTCCTTCTTTTTATGGCCGAAATATGGCTCTGTGTGTGTGTGTGTGTGTGTGTGTATCATATTTTCTTTATCCATTCATTTTGGCTATTAAAAAATTGGTTGCATATATCTTTTTGAGTTAGTGTTCTTGCTTTCTTCAGATAAGTATACAGAAGTGGATTTGCTAGATATGGTAGTTCTATTTTTAATTTTTTGAGGAACTTCCATATTGGTAAAATGAGTTATAAATGTTATGGCAATGTAATGTACAGAATGGTAACTGAAGTTATATCTGAAAATTGTTAAGAGAGCAGATCTTAAAAGTTCCCACAGGAAAAAAAAAATAACCATGTGGTGGTATATGTTAACTAGACTTACTGTGGTGAGCGTTTTACAACATATACAAATATTGACTCATTATATTATACACTTGAAACTAATATAATGTTATATGTCAATTATATCTCAATAAAAAAAGAAGAGTTCAACAAGCAACGTAAGTGAAGACCCATATATAATTTTCTAAAAGCCAATAAAGGGAATCTAGCTTCAAAGTCTACAGCAAGCTTATACGTTAGTCTTTTTTCCCCACTCACTCCTAGCATACTCTGATACTATTTTGCTTTACAAATTAAATTTCAAGCCAGTATTCCTCTTCTCTATCTTCCTAGTGTATTTCTTTTCTCTCTATTCCTTAGCTACCTGGCTCAGAGTTAAATTTTCTTACCCATGAATGAGTATATTCAATTTAGGAGGTGGGGGAGTAGAAACATTGGTGTGACACTTTCAGAATTCTCTTTAACCAGATGATGATAGGAGACTGTGAACACCATCCCTTTAACCATAAGATTTGAGGTCCCAGCAAGAAACATAATTCACCTGAAATGTTTCAAATAAAGTGATGTTAATGAAATGACCAGATACTAGATATGGAAGTGTGAGTAGGTTCAAGATAAAAATGAAGAAAGTTGGGGCATACAGAGAACAGTAACTACTATTTCTTGCGCTGCAACTACAGTGGGAAAAAGTGGTATTCAGACTGAATGCAGATGGGTCTCAGCTCCACTACCTTGACAGTGAGAGCTAGCACCATCCAGGTCAGCTGCTTTCAGAGGAGGCCGAGATAAACTACTTTCCACAAGGCAGTAAATCCCCACACACAACCCTGAGTTTACTGCTATACGACCTTCCTGGGGTGGTGGTATTGAGCAGCACCACCATGTTGAGCCTACTGAGCATGTGCCAGGACCTCAGAATTGACTGTATCTGCGCAAGTACCATAACCAGGAAAAAAGGAGAGGATCACCCCCACTGACATCAAGCCGTTTCTTACTCTGCCCTGTATAATGCCTCAGGGGCTTTCTTTGGAGAGCCAGCAAAAGAAATTCTTTCACTATGCTGTCCACCTTGTGCTCAAGCATAAGCCCCAATAAACCTTGTCTGTTACCCAGATAGCCTAAGAATTCAAGGTAGGTAACAATATCACTAGAGTACAAGGGGTACTGGAGTGTGGAATAAGAGCTGCCCTGTAGGACATGTAATCCGGGAAAGACCCAGTTACTGGAAGAAACACTGAATCAATGCAGAGAGTGGTGAGGAAAGAGTCTCAACCTTTTCTGCATATTGCCCTCCTGCCTGTGCTTCTCAGTGAGTAATTGGCAAGAGAGCCTGGGTGATGTTCATGTGCAGGAAGAGCAGACTAATGAACGGAGACAGAGTAACTGGTGCAGTCATTTATTCCTTCTCTCGTTAACATTACTACTTGGTCAGAAATCCTTGTTACTTTGTTAATGACCAATGTTATTCTGTTTAGTAGAATACTATTTTTTCCTTTCTTCCCCTTTTTAGTCTATATCTGGTCCCAGATCTCAGTCTGAGCTTGAAGGCAAGCACCACATAAATTTTCTCTGAACCAAAAGAAATGAACAAAACAACAAAACAGAAGACACTTCATATACACCTTGGACTATGACCAAAATATCTGATGGTCACTATCTCCTTCCTCCCATCAGCTGTGGAGTTGTCCTGCAGTCTGCCTCTGGTCAGTTACAAAATTACTGCAGCCAGAGCCCTGGTGAGTCCCCAAGAATTTGCTGCATCTACTTTTTTAAACATTCTGTCTTTTCAAATGCTACTTTGTTGAAATGGGAGTTTTGTGTGGTCCTGAATTTACTCCTTTGTTCTAGATGCCTTAGGAAAACAGAGCTTATCGGTCAGTGTAAAATTTCCATCAAGGATTCAAGAGGTAGTTAGGCATGGAGCCCAAGGGAACTCAGAGGCCTCAGCTTAGTTCTAATATCAATACAATTTCATCTTATATATATGCTGAGATTTGAGGGTGCTTGCCTTGGTACCCCAGTCATAATTCATAGTGATATTTCTGTGGAAGAAGTAAATACTATGGACAAAATAGGGGCCACCTGTTAAATCTGACAAGCTCAGAGGAGGCCTACATAGTGGGCCTTACAAACTCACAGAGACTGAAAATAACCACGTAGGTTGACCTGAACTTATAACTTCTTAACTACAAGGATGTCACATCCTTGGCCTGAAGCATTCCTGGTAAGGTCAATTTTTACCTTAAGTGAGCCTGTCTATTGCCTTTTCGCGCCTAATGCAACATACCCAAGGAATGTCAGAGTAATCCCTTTTACTAGACCCCTTAGGGTTTAACAGCGCCACAGCACAAGACTATAGAAGCCCTCATGGCTATCTTGTTATCAGCATACCATCCCTGAGCTGTAAATGTTGATTATTAACTATCTTGCACACACAAATGTAAAAGAAGTATGTGTTTCTTCATTTTATTTTCTATTCAATCCCAGAGATCTTCTCACTTTGCTTTCTCCTGCCCCCTTAATCTGCCACCAATGGATTTTATGTAACCCTCCTTGTGTCTCCTCCTTTGATTCTAAAGTATAAAATAAGCTGCTAAACTACCATTGCCCAGAACATTTTATCAATTCATTGAGATTTTGCTTCCCAGTAATTTTCATTAGTTTGGCTAAAATAAACTCTTATATGCTTTCTTTTAGGCTGGATGTTCATTTCTTTTTACAATTCTTAGTTTAAAGCTAATGTCTCATTGTCTATTACAAACAGGAAAAAAATTGACCTGGAACAGTCAGGAAAGAAATGAGAACAAAACATTAGGCTATCAGAATCTATTTTACTTGCCGAATTCTACTTAAAAACCCTACAGGTGGGCTCACATTTACTAAAAATTGATTCCTGAAAGATATGAATTTTTCTTAAAAATACACTTGAAATTTTTGAGAATTTCTTTTTATTTTGTTGTGTAAGTGTTCTGATGTTTAACAGCTAAAAAAATAAACTGCACTCCAGCCATTTGAAACTTTCTAAACTAGCATAGGCAGCACTGATAGTATATTAGTTCTTATTTTTCAATAGAGATGGCCTCATTAGCTTTAACTATTTCAAATGGGTATTGTGTTATTTCTCTCTTAAAATGTATATCAGCATTTCTATCCTGCCACATTCTCCACCTCTGAAATTTTTTAAAAGATCTTATTTTTTGCTTTGTTTTGTTATTAAACCTTGATAATCTCCTCCTTCATGAAAATTTCACCTACCTTAACTTTTCTCTAACAATCTTCAACAATTACTTCTGTTGTTTGCTAGGCCCTCTTTGTCCCTCCTACTGACTCCTGATGTAAATAACTCTTAACACACTCTCCTTCTGTCTTTCTACCAACCCCATCCTCAAATCCCCAGAGCCACCCTTTTTTTCTCTCACTCACAGAAAAACTTCCTCCAGAGTCACTATGGGAGGATTCACCTGAATCCTTACCTTTCCCAGCATCAAGAGGTGCAATCTTTGTGTGGCACCTGTAGCTGTGCCCATGGTCCCTGCCTCCATCTTCATGGACCACAGTAGGATCTTTGAATTTCTCTCTGCTGAAGTGGTGTCACCACTTTCTATCTTCTTTATGTGACAAATCTCTTTCTGCCTCTCTTTTATGGAAACATAATGTAACAGTGAAATGCTTGGTTTCTCTGACTCTGGTCCCATGGCCCTGAAGCTAGTATAGCTTCTGTTACATACATGCTAATAATTAGAGGAAGTCTGCTTGGGCTTGAGTTATTTCAAAAACAACCCCTCTTTCTTTCTATTCTCTTGACATAAAAATATCCTGAACTCTGTATTTTTTAAACATAGATTTGAAGATTAGGTCTCTTATCACTTCTGCTGGTGTCTTCTTCATTAATAAAACTTTCTTTACTCCAAATTTTTATTGTCTGTGTTTTGGCCTTTGGAAGCTTGGGCAAAGGGACTTTGGACAGATAATAATAAGGAACCACCCTGATCATTCAAGATTATCTTTCTATCTCAAACTCTTTAACTTAATCACATATGCAGATTATTTTTTACCATATAAATTAATATATACAGGTTCTAGAATTTAGGATGTGGGTATCTTTGGGAAGGCCATTTTTTCAGTCTGCTAGACTTCACTCAGGGTAATTCAATCCCTGAGTGAGCATCCCAAACTCAATGTATATGACTGATTTCACTAAAGTCTAATCCTTTTCAAGAATTAAGTATTTCAATTAATGACATTTCAATCTTCTGGCTTGAAACCTCAGTCAGCTTTATTGATTCCTCTTTTCTGGTGATCACATCTAGACACACATTTACGTCTTTCCTCACAACAATCCCTCCTCTTCCTATGAGAGTGAAACTCAAGAAATCAATTGTTTAATTGGCCCCTGCTTTGTTAATCCACTTAGTTTATCTTAAATCACTTCATAGTTTTTGTTTTCTCTTTGTTTAATAATTCTGCTTTGTTCCCTTTCTTAATCAGCAAAGCACTGCCACAAGGGGTAATTTCTTAGCCCTCAGGCAACTGAGTGCTTGAAACTAAGTTCTGAGTCCAAGATAACATTATCTCAAAGTAAATCAAGCCCTGGAAAGTGATTGCTCAACTACCAGTTCTAGAGCCTGCCTAACCAATCACTTCCCCCAATCTTCCTGTGTTCTTCCCCAGCCTATATGCCTATAAAAACTTTCAGCCTTGGTAGAACCAGGGAAGGTAGTCCCTGAATGCTGGCATTTTGAATAAACCTGCTTTTCTTTCTACTGACCTTGTCTCTCATTTTTGGAAACAGCAAGTAGCACCTAAACCTGATAACATTTCCACTGCTACGAAATTGATTTAGGTCCCAAAGTCTTCATTATTGACCCATTTCAGGAAACTCTTATTATCTTGTTGCCAATAGCTTTCTTCATATAGATGCTACTACTAAATAAAATGTTTCTAAGTCACTATTTTGATCATGGCACAAAACAAACCTTCCAAAGCAACCTATGTGCTTTGAGCCTTAGTTTCACCTAATGTGCCAAGTTAGTCTCAAATCTTCTAGTCTGGTATTCAATCATTTCACTACTCCCTCCATTTTTAAAATTCTTTTATAAATATACTCTTCTCTTAAATCCGATAGTCAAACCAAAGTGAAATTTCCTTATTTCAATTTTCGTTCATTTTAAATAACTCATTTTTAATGCCTCCTTCTTCTTGATGCTTCCCCTGATTACTTTAGCAAGCAGTGTTTTCTCTTTATTCTGAACAACCTAGTTCTTATTGGCACATTTTCCATATTGCTTTGCACTATTATCAACCTAAGAAATATCCACACCTATAAAGTACTTTAATGAGTATATTTGAGCCAAACTGACAACAATTGCCAGGAAGCAAAATCTCAACAGAGTAAGAAGATTTTTCAGAGAATGGAAATTTTGCAGCTTATTTTATACAATAGAATTAAAAGAGGAAATGTAAGGAGGGTTACATGAAATCCAGTGGTGGCAGATTAAGGGTGGAAGAAAGCAAAGCAGGGAAAATCTCTGGGATTGCATATAAAGTAAGATGGACAGACACATACTATTTTTTACATTGGTGGGTACAGGATAGTTAACAATTAATATTTGCAGCACATAGAGATGGTATGCATAAAACAAGATAACGAGTCAGGGGTTCTGTGGTTTCCCGCTCTGATGCTGTTGTTGTGCCCTGAGGGGTCCAGAGAAAGCAATTGCTGTGACGTTCTAAGGGTATGCGTTAGAAGCAATAGACAGGCTCATCTAAGTTAAAAATTGACCTTTGTCAAGGAAACTACAGGCCAAGGTTGTGACTACCTACTACGACTTGCTTTTAGTTATGAATGTTGGGAGTTCCCTGGTGGTGTAGTGGCTTAAGGCTTCAGCGCTGATGCTGTCAATGCTACAGCCTGGGTTTGATTCCCAGTTAGGGAACTACCCACATACCGAAAAAAAAAAAAAAAAAAAAGAAGAATGTTTCTGTTCAGACCATTCTATGTGGTCAATTTCAGTCTCTGAGTTTGTAAAGCCCACCATGCAGGCCTCCTCTGAGCTTATCAGCTTTAGTATGTGACCTCTTTTTTGTCCACACTATAATAATTTGTGTCAATTTCTTTTTTCTCCATGAATAATGATATTATATCTTATTATTTTAACTTTCATTGTTTCTTTGTTGAAAACTGGTTTACATGTAGCAAATTTTCATTAAAACACTATAGTAAACTCATAAATTAAAAATGATTGGTTTTCCCTTTGGATTTTTCTAAGTATTAGCACTGTGTTTACTAAACTAACCACCTCAGTCCCAGATCACTTGTGTCAATGAAGCTAAGAAAAGCTGTGCTTAGAATTTCTTTGAATATGACCTTGAGCTCTTTGAGAAAGCTCAAAAACATAGTGAGGGTACTTACATAACTATTCAGCTTCAGTCAACAAAACCTAAAGGAACACTGTTGTTATTGATAGTTTCTGCATTGTCCTACTATTGCATCACTCCCCAGAAATAGAACATTTTTAAATAGAACATGCAAATTTGCTTTTTCATTTGATGAACTTCAGCACACACATTTACAGTGATTATAATCACTTATGTGTAATGGCACAGATATTCCCTAGCTGTTCTTTGTAAATGAAAGCACATGACAAGAAAAGGAAGCTATTACACAAGAATTATACTCTAGACTGCATGCTAAATCCAAAATGAAATTATAGTTTAATTAATTATTTTACAGTAATTGCATCATTTAAAAAAAGAAGTGATGCAATTATTTAAGCAGAATGATATAAAGGATTAATAAGTCTAATATGTAATTTAGGGGAGCAAAGGAATATTTTAAAATGTGCTTCCCTTTCCTTCTAACTCTGAAGTGATTAAAGCAAATATTTCAAAGTAATATTTTGAGTATGATTTTTTCCTAGATCCCTTGTTGTTTCTCATGATGGGACAAATAATTAATAAATTTACATGAAAATTTGAAAATAGGTTTATGCCTTATTCTACATAAATGCAGATGGTGTAGTGTTGTGCAAAGTAAGAGACTATAAAATCTGCCTTGTGGGATAGCCTAGACCAGTGGTTCTTAACCTTTTCCCCCTGTGCACCCCTTTTAAATCTATTTCTATAAATTGTACCCCCCCTTTTTTAAGAAAAAGAGTTGCTTTTAAATATTGACAATTTTGTTCAGTGCCTACTTTAATATAAAAGAGTAGAAATGAGGTAATAAGTCAGAAATGAAAAATCACTATACTAAAAATACCAACTACATTTAAGTTTACAATATTCAGAACACATTAAATATTGATAGTGATAATCAAGTATTTAAACATTAAATAAAAATACTAATTGAGAAGAATCATGCTTAAAGACAATGCACGTACTTTTATTCAGTCAATAACTAAACTGATCAACAGTCTGGCTATGGATGTATATATATGCTTGGGGAAATTCTAGAAAAGACACAAGTGGATTATTCTGAAACTGTGTGTAACAATTGGTAGAAGAGTAGTTTGGGGGAAGGGTTCATTTCCATGCCCTCATCAATCATCATTCACTAATGTGTTCTAATTTTGAAGTGTCTTCATTAACAATGATTCAAACTTAACATTTATTGTTCCATAACTAAAGTTTTGCATTTTTTTAACTTTACTTGTTTTTTTGCCATTACTGATTATTTTTCATGTACCCCTGAATGCCCAGCATGTACCCCTGAGGGTACACGTACCACTGCTTGGGAATAGATGGCCTGGACCTATGTTGTACAACACAGTAGCCATTGGCTACATGTGGCCATTGAGTACTTGAAATGTGGCCAGTCCAAAGTGAGCTTAATAATAAATATGAAAGTCACTCTTAGATTTTAAAGATATGTATAAAAACTGTAAAACATCTCAATTTTTATTATATATTATTGACTTTGAAATAATATTTTGCATATATTTGGTTAAATAAAATATATTATTAAAATTAATTTTACCTTTAAAAAATTCTTCAAATGACTTACATTATATTTTTGTTGGACAGTGCAGACCTGAACCAACACTGAATTTTAACAACTCCCTGCATACACATTTTAATAGCATTGAAGTATGAATTCATGATATGCTTCAAAAATCCATTAGAATAGTCCAAAATGAACTTTGTGAAATGAGAATTATATATCAGTACTCAAGAAAGGGAAAATATATAATTTTGCTGAGCTTAACTGAATCCATTAAGAATAGTTCCCAGTTTGTATAGCATATCTTTTCCATTTGATTCACCATATCACTATGCAGGTATTTTTGCCCCCAGTATACATATGAGAACACTAAGACTTATTGATGAGGACTAACTGAGGTGACACAGTAAGTGGTAAAGGAATTGCTTCCTGCAATTGTAGGGAATGGCAAGTCTGAAACTATAGGGAAGTCGTCAGGCTAGAAATTTAAAAATTTAGGTAAGAGATGATGTTGCAGTCATAAGTCTGAAATGCACAGGCAGGCTGGAAACTCAGTCATAGTTTTACTTTTCAGACAGAATTTCTTCTTTGGAGAACATTGATCGTTGCTCTCAAGGCCTTCAACTGAAAGAAAAATGATCAATATTCTCAGATTAAACTTGATGAAATTTATGATAACTAATATTTAGGTGCTTTCAATTACAAAGCCAAATAAGAATCTCAGCATTGAATAGCACTTAAAGAGAAATAAACATTCTATTATTAGTCAAAGGCTAAATTGCAGGCATGTTTTATTTTAAAAAGTATAGATATAATAATTATATACTTTATGCTGTATATTATATATGCTATATATAGTATGAATATATAAATAAATTTCATACATATATAGATTGTATGTAAAATAATTTGTTAAGATGGTTAAGATAATAAACATTGCATCTCTAAAGGGAAAACATAATCTTAAAAGATAATAGAAAAGCAAAACCATAGCCCCGATGCAATAAAAACTAAGAGGCATAAGTTTTTCTTTGCCAAGAAGAGGTGTTTTAGAAAATAAATATCATTCATTTTCATTCTTGGATTTTTTTTCAAGCTCCACTTTTGAAGAAAATCACTTTATGTAAATTTTATTGAGTTGTTTTTTGTAGTACACCCTAACCAAGTTGTTACATCAACAGGCTTGTAAAAACAATCACCCAACTACATTGAGTTATTTAATTCATAGAAAATGTCAGAGCCTTTCATGTAATTCTATTCGATTCCAGAACCCTGCTCTACCATTTGTTATTTATTGTTGCCATTCTAGAAGTAAACTAATGTCTTATTCTCTATCTAGCAGTGACTTTACTCTGCTGAAAGGTAACCTTATTTCGGCATCCAAACTGAGACAAATGTATTGAAAACTACTGAGATTGGGTATTTAAAAGTGCCAAAATAGAGTTGCTAGCATCAGGTTTATTCAGAGAGTCTAACTAGAAATTACATGCGTTTTGACAGTATAGGTTGTTAAATAGCTTATTAAGTATGCAAGTTATATTCTTCAATTCTTTCATTAATAATCAAGAGACAATTTTAAACATCTGCTATAAGCAGAGTATGTTATTCTGCTAAGCGCTATAGGAATTCAAGAGTCTTTCCCATTTTTAGGCCTGGCAACACTATTCATCAATCCAAATTCTACCCAAATGTCACTTCTTTTGGAAAGTCAAGCAACCCAATACAGCAATGCTTTCTTTCCAGCTCTATCCACCCATGGTTCTTTGTCTTTACCTTAAATATGGTACTACCATTCTGTAATAGGAGATTATCAGATCATGTCAATCTTCTCATTTAGGACTGTGTCAGTTAAAGTAAAAATCATATCTCAGTTACGTAGGCATTTCCAGAACCCAGAGTTTTGGTGTTTTTTTTATTCTCAATATTGATATAGATTAGACTTCTGTGGGTTTTTAAATTTAATTAGAGAATAATTAAAATAAAGAGGAGTAGAGAGGTCAAAATACATGGACATTTTCAAATAATATAGCATCTAGAAAATGTTATTTTTTAAGTATATTGATGTCTAACGGAAAAATAAATTGTCAATTCTTAAAATATAATTAGTAACATAACAATTATATGTTAATAGCTACAACCCACTAAATAGTTGCCAGTTTATTAGGTAGCTTGTGTTGATGCAATTCTTTATAACCATCCTATGAGGTAAGTGTCATTGTTTCTATTTAACAGGTAATAAACAAAGGCTTAGAGAGGGTGACTTTTGTTCAAACTCTCATAGCTAGTGTGGAATCACTAAGCTTTGAACCTAACCCATTCAGATGCCTTAAACATTATGTAATAGCTGGAACATGGGAGAGATTCAATTTAAGTTTTCAAGAAATTGCAGAATGAGAACATGTGAAAGTTTTAGAGGCATAGGGGAATTACATGTCTGATTTATTCTCTGCTTTTGTAGGTGAGGGTAACATCACTGGGAAGAAAGGTGACCTCGGCAAATTTCCCAGAAAAAAGCTAATGACAAGTCTTCTAACAAAAAAATTAACAGTGTTTGTTAGGAGGAGAGTCCTTGTCTATAAAATGTTTTGATCCTTATCTATGAGAAATACTTGGTTGTGTAGGCTTGCTTACAGTAAAAATGTCTATGAATTTATAGAATATAGCTCCTTGGAAAATGTACCTCTGTGAATATGTATGAACATAACTTTAGCTATGCAGCTATCTGAAGATATCATAACTTACTTAAATATCTCATATGTCATGAATGCACATATTCCTTAGAGAGTTCATATGTTAATCTGAGTCAGAACATAATTTTGAAAGAAAAAGAAGTAGTAGGAGATGCTCTGGTAATCCAAGATTTTCCTTTCTACAACTGTGTTTTTCATCTACTTGAATTCTTGGCATTATTAGTGTAACTTGATACTGGGTAAGAGTTCTGATTCATGGGAGTTTGATTTTACATGAAATTTGTGTTATCTAAAATACATAACATTTACAAAGTACTCATTCAATATGTGACCTTGGGAATGTTACTTGACCACTCCATATGTCTGTGTCTTAGAAAGTTCCGCTAAAAAAAGATATCTTTAGATGCATTTAAGTAGATTTTTCATTGCCAATCAAAGCTGAACATTAGAATCATTATGGAAGTTTAAAAAATGTATATATTATCATTAAACCCTATAATGTGACAGAGCCAATAGCTGCCACCACACTGTCTTGCTCCTCTTCCATAGCAGTTGTAGTTGGCATATGACTGGAAAACCAGAGAATATGCTTATCAACCTCCATTGCAACGGGATGAGCCCAGCATAGTCAGTTGAACATGAACAGAAGTGGTATGTGTCACCTTGGTTCATTCACACACTAGGCCTACTCTAAGCAATCCAGAACCCAGATATAACAATTGAGCTTTGACTATGAAGTTAATTAAAGGAACTTAGGTCCATGCTGCCCAAAACAGTAACTACTAGCCACATACAACTATCTAAATTTAAATGAATTAAATATAATTCAAACTAAAAACTTGTTTTCTTAGTCACGCTAGCCATTCTTTAAGCACTAAATTCCCACATATGGTGAGTAGTTATCATATTGGTGATAAATATAAAATATTTAAACCACTGTGGAAACTTCTCTTGGACAACACTGTCTTAGGAGGTGGAATAGTTACATGAGAGAAGGAGCCTGAGTCAATGAATCCCCATGTGAAGTGACCCACTGGCTGATCTAGAATTTGGACTGTTATGTGAATGAGCAATATGTTACAACACTTTTACCCACCTTAAATTTCAAGCTAACATAATCTAATTTTCTAGGAATGGTGTCTGTATTTCTGTATTTTAAAAATATAACAGATAAATCTAATATGTAATTAGGATTCAGCATTACTGACACATTATTTTCTAAGACCGATTAAATGACTCAGGAGCAGGAGTTGGTCTTGTTCAGCTCTGTATTACAACTAAGATAGGGTCCTCCAAGAAAGGTGATGCATATTTGAAGGATGTGATAATGATGGCCATTATAATGAGTAATAACTCATTTATTTGTATTTATTTTTATTTATTATATAGCAATCTACTTCCCTCATGACATGTTGCAGTACCAGGAATTACCTCAACTTTTTTTTTTTTGTTTTCTCTATAAGCAGAGCAAACCAGGCCCTCTCACTTAGTCTTCATTACAGTTTATATTGATTTACTTGACTTTTCCTAACATATAAAAATTCTTCCAAAGTTTTGATAATTGCAAAATACATTTTTAATGTCCTCTTTCTATGGGAAACTTTCCCTGCAAACATTCATGGCTTTTTAAAATATGGAAACTGCATATAATCCAATAAATATGTGACAGGAGTAATAACAAGTTGGCAAAGTAGACAGCTTAACGCTCCTGCCCATTACAAAACACCAAAAAACAAATAAGAAATCTTCAGAATCAAGTTTGTCAGAACTCTAGAAAACAGTCAACAGTTTGCAGCAACCACAAAAATTCCGACTTCAAAAATGGTAGAAAATCTTAGTGCCATATATACTTGCCTTTGTCCCACTCCCTTCCTTGACTCGGTGGCAGTCATGAAGACGGCAACCTACATTCTCAGTGTATATAGGACCTTGGTCTCTGGTTCAGGAGGCAGAACAGACCTCATTAGCTATGTATTGTGCCTGTCTGTTCTAATCTGCCTAGGAGCTACCTGAAGGATGGATATAAGGGGTCATGTCTGAGCTCTCAAACCTGGAATTTACCTAGGCTGGAAAAGCTATGGGCATTGCTCAAATACGGTGTAAGGCAAACTAATGATCCAGTGCCTAGAACAAAAGGTTATTGTTAAGACATACGAGTATGATAATCACTTAAAGCCCTGGAGAAACAGGTAAGCAGAGTTTCTTTGCTGAATTGGACAATACAAAAACAACTCTGTATAGGAGGGCATTTAGAAAGTCATGCAGATATGCAGACAAGCCCTGAGAAGACCTTGAACTTCCAAATTGAGCTGATCTTTATGTTCATTTTAAAAGTCTGAAGTGTTGAAAAAGTGTTCCAGAACAGAGACTTTCTGGAAAGGTTGGGAGATGTGTCTCATCGTTTGTATATGTGTTTGTTTTTATTTGGTTGGTTCTCTCTCTCTCTCTCTCTCTCTCTCTCTCTCTTTCTCTCTCCTCCTCTTCCTCCTGGTGTGTAAGGACATCTTTATCAAAACACTAGCGAAGCACAAGCTAAGAAAAAGAGACGTTAGAGACATTTTCAAAAGAACACAGTCTTTGAAGAAATAGTTTGGAAAAGTCACTAAAGGAATGGATCATGATAGCTGTTAACAATGAAAATACAGCAAAATAAAAAGAAGAATCTGATTTACAGTGTTACCTCATTACAATATTCAAAAGTCCATTTTCAAAAAAATCTCAAGAAATACAAAAAATAAAAAGGTATGACTCATTCAAAAGAATGAAATAAATTGTTCTTATTTATTTTTCCAATAGATTGAGATAAACTGTTCCTGCAAAAGCTCAGATAGCAGACTTACTAGCCTAAATCATTAAAACAACTATGTTAAATGTACTCAAAGAGCTCTTGGGAAACATGGACAAGCAACTAAGAGAAATCAGGCAAATAATTTGTGAAAATTAGATTGTTAGTGAAAAATAGAAATTATTGCTCCATGTATACAGAGTTTCTGTTCAGAATGACGAAAAGGTTTTGGAAATATATAGTGGTTATGAATGCATTTTGAATGTAATTAATGCTTCTGAGTTTTACTCCTAAAATGATTAAAATGGTAAATTTTATTATATGTATTTACTAAAATGTATACCTATACATATGAGGAATGTCTGCAAAAATACCCAGCCTATAAATGCCTCTTTTTTTTATATAACATGGCTGTGTACTTTCTGGACAGCCCTCATGTGTATATATGCTTTTTAAAAATTTCTTTTAAAAGTTAAGGTTTTATTAAAACTTCATTGTTTTTAAGAGCAGTTTTAGGTCCATGGCAAATTGAAGGGAATGTACATTTTCCATATCCCCCTGCACAGCCTCCCCTCATTATCAGTATTCCCCATGAGAGTGCTGCATTTGTTCCAATTAATGAACCTGATTAACACATTATAATCATATTAGAGTCCATTCTTGATGTGCATTCTATAGGTTTGGATAAATATATGATGATATACATCCATTATTATGGCATCATACAGAATATTTTCAGTGTATTAATATTTTTCTGTTCTCTACCTGTTTATCCTTATCCCCATTCCCCAATTCCTGGCAACTACTGATTTTAGTTGTTTCCATAGTTTTGCCTTTTCCAGAATTCATTTAGTTGGAATCACATAATATAAACTCTTTTAGACTGACTTTCTTTCACTTACTGGTATGTATTTAAGTTTCCTCCATGTCTTTTTTTGGCTCGATAACTTATTGAAAATTTCTTTTCTTCCCATGAATGAAGTTGATCCCTATTGTTATGCAGTGTTAGAATTATGTGTTTATCCTAGAGAATGTCTAATGAAACTCCTAACATATAACATGTACTCAATTAGGAATTGTTAGATTAAATAATTTACAAATGTAAAAATATTGACTAAATTACAAATATAATCTTAAGTCTCTTAAGAACAGTTTTTACCTACCAAATCAGTTCATGCTTTCATTTTATTTTCTCTCTCTCTCCACCTATTTCTCTTTCTCTTTCACAGACACACATGTAAATGCAAACACATGCACATGTATTTTATTTGTTGCCTAATTATTCCAATTTCATTTCAAGTATGAAAGTAGAATCATAGGGAAAATTACAAAAGTATAGTTGGACAGGGAATAAAATTCTAAAACAACATTGTCAAAATAAAAACATTTTAAAAGTTCAAGACAAATGGTAATGTCCAAAGATCAAAATTTACAGTCAAATAGAAATGAGAGAACATGCATTGTGGATAGCCAAAAAACAAAAGGAAAAAGGAAATGGACATAATAATCACTGCATAAACAAAAAGAAAAACTCAACATTTAGAAGGCTATAAAGTTTAGAGCTGAGTGTAAACTCTATACCACCATATTTTAATACTCAACCAATGAAATATAGGCATTTATATCATACAAAATAGCAAACAGCACCCAGAGATATAAAAGTAAATAAAAAGTACAAGATGAAATATTATTACATACTTGTGAAATTATAGTGATGTGCTGAGTTTATAATAAAACTTAATAAATATTTAATAATTAATTGATACATTAGTTCATAAACTCTTAAAAAGTGATAAAGCAGGGATTCCCTGGTGATGGAGTGGCTAGGCTTTGGCGCTCTCAATGCCGTGGCCTGGGTTCGATTCCCAGCCAGGGAAATACCCGCCCCCCCTCAAAAAAAAGTGATAAAGCAATTATTTTCAGGGCTAAAGCAAAGGAAAGGAAAAGATCTTGAAAAAAAACCATATTTATGCTGTCAGTGGGTTCAAAAATACACTGCCTGAGCATGGGAACTAAGAAAGGAAAACTACAGAGGAGCCAGAAAAGAGGAACAGAAAACTAGGACAGGATTACTGAGAAGTATGACAACAGGATGAGGTAGAGGCAGCAGTATTATCCTGAAAAATGAGGATAAAACTTGATGACAAGAAAACATATGGGATTAACTTAAGACTAGATTGTTAAAACAATAGAACAGTTAAAATTATATCACATATACACATAATTGCCAGAAATCTATATTTCAGGAAGATTAGGAATGAGGCTAATGTACATTAGCAAGTGATATTACATAGTCTACTTTATTTCTAAAGACTTTGAAATATGAGTTAATATTCCAAAAAGTGAAGAATATACAAGGACTGTCTGGAAAAAATTCAGCCATTAATGCCTTTGTACTTTCCAGACAGCACTTGTAGATATCATAAGTAAAATAGGCATAATTTTAGTTGTTCTGTTAAATAATTATTCATTTATACTATCAATATCTTCCTGTCCACAAAATCAGAAATAGTGCTGAATGTACATTATAATGAATTGGGGAAAAACACATATGTATCAGCATAATTAATAGCAGTAACCAAAAAATATTGAATTTGAGCCTTTTTCAAAGACTACATAAAACAGGTTAATACTGGAATTCTAAGGATTCCTCTTTTTTTCCAGAGTTCTTTTTAGGAAGTGTTATCACTAATGGCAAAAAGATTGATGTAAATTGAAAAAATGTTTAATTCTTTAGAATAACGATATGTTTCAGTAACATGATGCAGGCCTAATGCAAGGCACAACCAGAATGTCATAAAATCAAATAAAAAAAGAATCTTACGTGTAAAAATATAATATTTTATATGACTTACTGGAAAAATCTATAAATACAAAGTTATTATAAAGTTATTAATGTTATCACAACTATAGTTTTATTATTCTGTTTCTTAGAAAACTGCATTGTTCAAGTTAATTAAAGAGTCTTGTGCTTAAATTTCATTTGAGAGATAAATGCAGAAAACCTGAACTAATCTGGTTTATGTTTAACAGTAAGATTAGTTTACTTGCACCTGAACCACGTAGAAGGTTTTATTATTAAGCAAGTTCTGAAAGAATGTCAGCTTAGTAATAATAACAGAAATATTGGAGTTATTGAATGTATACACTTTAATAAAACAGGAAAATCACAAAGTAGGCCAAAATAAAGAATCTAAGATTCATCTCTTTATCTATCAGATGGTTATTCATGAATACCCACATGATTTGGAAATATTAAGTAAATATTACTTTGATTTATTTTTTAATTCATTTTTATTGTTAGACTTATTGGGGTTGATTTATTAATTAAATATCAATAAAATGATTAATAGTAAAACTGAAAGTGACTTGAACTTTATCACAGATAATTTTTTCAACTGTGTTCTATATGTATAAACTCAACTCTTTCTTGAAAGAAGGAAGGGAGGAAGGAAGGAAAGAAGGAAGGGAGAGAAGGAGTGAGAGAGGGAGAGAGAAAAAAGGGAGAAAGAAAGAGAGGGAGGGAGGAAAGAAGAGTGGAAGGAGGAGGTGAGATTAACAATAAAGAGAAAAAAAGTGAGGAAGAAAGAAGAAAGAGGAGAGAGAAAGAGAGCAACAGAGAGAGACCTATTGGCAAACATCTGCAAAATTTCATATATTAATATGAATTTTGAAACCTCTAGAGGAAAACAGAGCATGTGTAATTTTTCCTACATACTACATGGCATGTTGTACGCCACTAATCTCCAGGATGGCTCACATTTCCTATTTAACACTTTCCAGTACCATTTTTCTAAAACTAGTGCATTATATTGTTGCAAATGAAACTTAGAACATTATATAGAATTTTTAAATGAAAAGAAATTTCTCGATACTTCTGTTAGCATGGGACATATCAGTTATTCTCAATAATGTTTAGAATTTTCTTGAATTCAAGTCTCTATTCTGATTTGAATTCTGCTTTAAAAAAATTGTGAATCAACAGCATTCTCTGGTGGTGTAGTGGCTTGGCTTTGGCGCTCTCAAAGCCACGGCACAGATGTGATTTTCAGGCAGGGAATGCACGCCCTCCCCCCCCAAATTGGGAATCTGAATGAGTCAATCAGAAAGGCAATGGAACTGAAATAAATCATTTTGGTTTGCATTTTGGGTTTTGCCATATGAGATTGCACTGAAATAGAACTTACTACACGTTAAATTGAGTGACTGGTGAGGACTTGTGGCAATTTAAAATTCTATAGGAAAGAAAGTAAATTAGAAAGTGAATATTTTTGCACATCTCAGAATATAAGATGGCAACAATAAATGCACCCCTGTCAGACTCAAGTTCCAGGACAAATACCTTACTGTTCTCTACAAAACTGTAGATAGTATTTTCTTAGAAACAATGTGCATACTGCTCCCACTATAAATTTTTAAATTTCGGTTGTTTGTTTTTTAAACCAGATATACCTATAAGAATGCATGCATATGTACATTAATTTACTATAAAGAAAATGAACTTTCATGTATAAATGATGCTATAAAATTAAAGATGTCTTCAACTTCTTCACATATGCCCCCATTTTGTTCTTTTTCCAACAGGAATTCAATTAACAAATAAAATAAATAGAGAAGACTTCTTGTAGCATATTAACTGGATAAATAATTCCAGGGAAATCAGCATTGATACTGCTTTTGGACACGATCACCGAGAGCCAGTTATGAATGAGCCAGTTATAAAGAGCAGTACTGGAGAAATATGCCATGTCCCTTCTCATATGATGGATCAATGTGAAAGTAGAGGTTATGGATGCATAGCTTAAACCTTGATCAGGGAGAAATTCTGAGTCTTGGCAGAAATATAAACATAGGCCATAAACTAAAAATAAAAAGGGAACTATATTGTTCAGGATGTGGGTCCTGTCTAAATTTATAAGATGTTGGCAGAACCTCTGAAACGAATGGATGAATGAAATATCCCAGCCAACTAGTAAAGTAAGTATTATGCATGATTGAAAAGTACTGTAGCTGACTGCTTTGATTAATGAAGGATAAATTACTGCTAATATTTATAATAAATGTCACAGACTGTATTTCGTTGAGCCAGGGTTCTATATAGGTTCCAGTGGTATAAGAGCTGTGGAAGAAACAATGATTAATTAATCACTGGATAGTTTTAGAATTCTGCACACTTTTTGGCTTAAAGCAGAACAGCTTTATATGTGCCGCATAGGAAGAGAGCCATTCTCCCACCCCACCCCCCAACCCCCACTCAACCTCGCATGGGCCAGAGATGGAGTTTTAATCAACTCCTCAGGTATGATTTTGTTCTGAGCTCACTTATATATGATCATAATTAAGAAAACCCAAGTCTCTTTGAAAAAAGGATAAAGCTGAGTGAAGCCCTCATTTAAGCTCATAAGTCATCTTTGACATGCACTGCCTGAAGAGTTGGAGTAAGTCTGCCCTGATGAAGACTGAGTCATGGACCTAGATGTGGCTGGGAACTCTGAGCAGGTGGGCTTAGCATAAATGAAGGATACATGTGTAGGATGCCAAGGAATCAGGTTTCAGAAGCCAGACTGAGCCTTAGCCAGGTAAAGGGTGTAAAACCCTTGTTGCTACTTTTTTTCTTAGAAGAGAAAGGGTGGCTTGGGAGAGGTCAGAGATGGGTCAGTGAAGATGGCTTAGAAAGGCAGAAAAGCCTGTCAACAAGCCAAAATCAGACCCAGGGTCAGGGCCAGGGTTGGGTTAGCAGTCAAAGGCCCCACGTAACTCAGACCGAGATGCATTTACTACATGGAGTCTTTTAATGTCTTATAAAGAATCTTGACAACCTTACACTGGGTCTAGGAGTAGTCATAACTGTCCTCAGAAGAGTGATAAAAAGTGACTGGTTTTCTATTTGTTGGCTTGCCAAGAAGAGTCTCTCGGAGATAGTGACCTGTAAACTGAGACCTAAAAGATAAGAAGGATCCATGAGAAAATGGAAGCAGTAAGGACAGGGTGGGAGGGAGTTCTAAACTGGAGGAAGAGCAACTGTAAAGTGTCTACAAAGCAACAAGATTAGTGAATTCAAGGTATGTTGAAGTACAGTTAGAAATATGAGGGAAAATAGATTCAAAGGAGAACCAGTAAGGATCAGCGAGACCTAGAGTAAAGGGAAAAAAAGTGGCAGAGGAGGGCTCATTTTCTTCTCATCCTCCTCAAGACCCCAAATACGAATTACGATGAATGGAGACAAAAAAAAAATAGACGACAAAGGGAGAGATATGCAGCATCTTTGAATCTAGCCACAAATTCTGTGGCAAATTAAGCAATACCATATTAACGTTTATATCATTTCTATATATACTCAACAGTAATAAATAATGGCAGTAAGTAATGAACAGTAGCATGATATAATTTGAAATCATATTATACTGCTGAGGTAAACATCACAAACCCACCAAAGAGAATATAACAACATTGGTTTCTGGAACACTTTTTCCTTTCTTCCTCCCTTCTATCCCTTTAGAGAAATATGACATGCACATTTTTTAACCATCTGCATTGGTATCAACCAGTATTTTTCCATGGTCCCAGAAAAATATTCTTGTTCGCTGATCAGGTGAATTTCTTATTCTTTCAAATTTGTCCTGGATAACTTTCAAGTTGGCTATCTAAAATTACAGAATATGCCAAGATGGAAATAAAAATGAAAATTAAACTAGTGTTGATAGAAAACGTAAATTTAGACTTTGCCTTAGGCATTTTTCCTATATTTACATTGTTTGTTTCTACTTTGTTTTTAAACCTACTAAATATCCAGTTTGTTTAATTCTCTGTCTTTATATATAGTCATATTAAGCCCAGTTTTCTCTTTGGCATACATGAGAGCCCTAACTATTCATTGCTGTTCATGGAAGTTTCTAAAGCTAAAAGCAATAACCAGAGTAAATAAAATCAAAGTTATGAAAGGAAGAGATCTTGGGTATTAATCTGAAGTCATCTTCAAGTTTTATATGATAAAAAAGTAGAATTCAAGAAAACAAATGGTTCAGGTGATGTTTTACTATGAAGTGATAGTAGAAAAATTTCTAAGCCATCAGACTCCAAATTCAGTACTCTCTCCTCTTAGCCAGAATAAAAGACAAGTGGTTGTCTAATGGACAGTCTGCCAGCTTAGTTGAAATTTGGACAAGGTAGGAGCCTGTGCCCACTCTGAAAATGGGGGTTTCACTTTGAGGACACTTCCTCCATATCTAAGGACACACTTCCTCAGATATGGAGGAAGTCCAGAGATAAGCTTTGTAGAAATGAAGTGTAATTTTTTCCACTTTACAAAACATATGATACTAGTCTGCTATTCACATTATTTTCTGCTTATTTTTCTGAAGTACATACACATCTGTACTGCTAAGCTATGTGCTGGTGGCAAAGGGAGAACTACAGGAGAAACCTGAAAATTTTTAAGGCTCAATTTTATTTGGAGGCAAGCAATTTAAAACAGTACTACTAAAAGAAACATGGGGCACGTTACAAATAAGAATACTATATTCAACTGAATTTTTAAGATGAAAAATGAGTCATCAAAATAATTTCTGATCTGAAGATGGTCTCTTTAAGCTACTTCTCCTATACCCCAGGAGGGTATGAATTTATTCTTCCACGTAAAGGTGTGAAGGCAATGGAGCATTCAGAAGGGGGATGTTAAATTAAAAAAAAACAAACTAAAAACTAAAACATAGCTAGTATGAAATACTCTGACTAAACAAATAATATCCTAAATCACATTTCATAATAAACCACTTGGTATTTTAAAGTTATAAAACTGTAAATGCAGCAGCCTTTTTAAAAATCTTGTAACTAAAAAATAAATATTTGCATTCACTTCAGAATTTCCTCTGGAGATATGTCAATTCTGACATTTTCTAACAGCCTAGAGAGAGACCTTCCAGCCTCTAGTCTCATAGCAGATGTCATCCCACCATCAGCAATTTGACCACAGAAATATCACACATGTGAAGAAGCAGGTACTTAAAGAGTCAGGGAAAGAGATATATATCTTTTCTCAGTTATGGGTATTCTTTTCAAAATTTTAAGCAACATATTTATTCTTGCAGAGAATTAGCAGCTAAATTTTGAGTGACGTATTTTAAGTCAAGTGATTATATCTTCAATCCATCCATGTGCTTCTAAATGAACAATGAATGCCTACCATCAGACACTGGGCTAGAAATTGCAGTTGACAATGCACTATAGAATTGTATGCCTGCAACCTATGTAGTCCTTGCTAACAGATTTCACCCCAATAAGTCTAACAATAAAAATAAATTTAAAAAGATATGACAAGAATCTTCTCTTCTGGGTTTCTCTTGGAAAAATAAAAGGAAAAATTAATATAGTAAAAAAATGCATGGGCAACATAGCACTTGTGAGAAATAACATATGGTCAAGTTTTTAATAGATGTGTGTTGAAAGTTTTGCTCCATGGTATTGCTGTGTTCACATCAATTTTGTTTAACCAAGCAGCCTGTAGAGACCTTAAACTGACACTAGCCCCCTCATGTAAGCATATGCCCTAGATAACAGCCCACAGAGTCACAAGTAAATGTAAAAGATGTGTCATTCTTGATAAGAATTTTCCAACAACATTTATGCTCAATAGTCCTCCATGCCTCCCAAAGCCTTGCCCTGGTGTGCCCCTTAGATAAGACATGGTTTTGGTCTGAATTGACCAATCATGCTTCAGTCCAGGAACCCAAAGCCCTCAGACCCACTGATTTCCTAAGGGCATTGCCTTAGGTCCTATTTCTCTGTCTGCACTCTTCCTTTGACCTCCCAATATGATCCCTCAAGGTATGCCATTTACATTTTCCAGGAACAGTGAGTAATAAAATTCTCTATTTTAGCTTCTCTTGTGGTCTGTTGTTGAACCACAACTAAAACTATTTGACATTTTGTGCTCCACTTAACAAATAGTAATTTAACAAACTCAGGTATTTTTCTGAAGGTTAAGCTACTAAAAGGAAATGCTAAAAACAGAAAAGAAGTAAGTATGAAATGTTTCACTTCTTTATAGGACTAGGTGGACCCATAGGAACAAGAGGCTATGTATATGAATGAGTAGGTCCAGACATGACTTTGATGGCTCAGGACTGAATGACACTAATTGAAATATCCTCTGCTTAACCATGGAAAAAACAACAGTGAAGTTTATATAATTTTTTTAAAACCCTGACTACTAGCACCATGAGTAAGCCAGAGAGGCACTCAATCTTGTCACCTCCTTTCATTCCTGAATTTAGATTTTCTCATTAGCATCCAGAGAGTGAAAATAAAAATGTGATTAATAAAGGAGTATTAGAAAAAATCTAAACTTACTCTTTTTGGTAAACAGATTAGGTCAAACAATGTATTTCTAAACACACCCATGTGATTGGTTTGATAATACAATGCTCTATTCCAAGGCACAGCTTAGTAAATTTTGTTTATGGATAAAAAATTGATGCCCTATTTATAATAGATCTAACCTAGCTCAGCTAAAGGATCAAATTTATTACCTGAAATATTTATGGAAAAAATATAGCACTTTTATATATTCATCATTTAATAATTTTTCAACAAATATTTATTTAACATCCCCATGTGCCTGGACATTGCACTACAATTTGGAGCTACAAAAATAAATAATCATATCTAGTGTCTACCCACAAAATCTTACAAACCTACATCAGAGAAAAGGAATAAATTCTATAGTAATATGTTGTGTTATAATTAATGAGGTATTTAGAAACACTGATAAATGAAAAGAGGGACAATGGTCAGCAAAATTTTTATGGTGGGGGGTTAGGGCAGGGTGAAAATGGTGAAGGGATTAAGAAGTACAAATTGGTAGTTAAATAATAGTCATGAAAATATAAAGTACAGCATAGGGAATATATTCAATAATATTATAATAACTATGTGACTTGAAACACAAAAACAAAATAAATAAAAATTTGGGACAAAAAATTATAAAAAAGGAAGAAGTAAAGTTTTAATTTTTTTCTTTTTTTCTTTTTTTTTTTTGTGGGGGGTAGTTTCTTGGCTGTGAATCAAACTCAGGTCACGGTGTTGAGAGTACCAAAGAGTAGCTAGTACACCTCCAGGGAACCCTCTAAATTTTTAAAAAAGAATAGAAATAGAGTATGCTTAGGAAAAGGAGTCACTACATACATGAAACTTTTCTTTTCATAAACCTCATGGTAACTACTAAAAAGTAAATATGCAGAACCAAGACACACAACCAAAAATAAGAGGAAACACAAGAAAAAATCATAGAACACCATCAAACTAAAAAACGGACAATGAGAAAAAAGCAAAGAAGAAACTGAGACACCAAACAACCAAAAACCACAAGACAAATAGCCCATAGAAAATCTTCCTATATCAATCATCACACTACATGTAGTGGACTGAACTCAAAACTAAAAAATGTATAGAGTAGCTGACTGAAATGAAAAACAAACTCCATCTATATGCTGTCTCCAAGAGACACATTTCAGCCCCAAAGACAAACATTAACTCAAAATGAAAGAGTGAAAAACAATATTCCAAGCAAATGGCATACAGAGAAAAGTAGAAATAGCCATATTTATATTTGATGAATCAAACTTCAGGATAAAAAAGGTGATGAGACAGAAATGGACATTTAGTAATGATAAAGGGGACAATACAACAACAAGAAGATATGAAACTCATCACTATATATGCCCCCAGCCAGGAGGCACCAAAATTTATAAACCAATGACTTAAATATCTAAAAGGTGAAACTGACAAAAGCATAATTATAGTAGAAAACCTAAATACCCCTCTGATAACAGTAGACAGATCATCCAAGAAGAAAATAAATAAAAAGACTATCAGCTCTAAATGATACATTACAAGAATTAGGCATAATTTACATTTAAAGGATCCTCTCACCCTACAACACAAGAAGTATATTCTATCTTAGTGCACATGGAATATTCTCAAGGAAAGATCATATGCTGGGACACAAGAGTAGCCTTAGCTAAGTAAAAAAAATTGGAATTATACAAAGTGTATTCTCAGACCAAAAGCCTTAAAATTGGAGATCAACTGCAAAAAAATAGAGAAAAACACGTGTATACATGGAGATTAAACAATGTTATTTTAAAAAAGGACTGGATTAAAGAAGAAATAAAAGAAGAGATTAAAAATACATAGAAATTAATGACAATGAAAATACAATGTATCAAAATTATTGGGGCACAGTGAAAGTAGTAATAAGAGAAAAATTTATATCAATACAGGCCTATCTCAAAAAAAAACAAGAAAAATAACACATAAACAACCTAACATTTTATCTTAAAGAACTAGAGAAAAAAAAATAAAAACAACCCAAAAACAGTGGAAGAAAATAATAAAAATTACAGCAGAACTAAATGAAATAGAGAATAGAAAAATGATAGAGAAAATGAATGCAATGAAGAGCTGGTTTTTTGAACAAATTAATAACATTGAAAAATCCCTAGTTATGCCCACCAAGGGGCAAAAAGAAAAAAATACAAATAACAAAAATTTGAAATGAAAATGAAGAAATTACTATTGATACTACAGAAATACAAAAGATCCTGCAAAAATATTTTGAGAGACTATATGCCATCAAATTTAACAACCTTAAATGAATGGACAGGTTTCTAGAAATGTATATCCCACTTAGACTAAACCAAGAAGAACTGGACAATCTAAATAAACCAATCAACAGTAAAGGAATTGAAACAATAATCCAAAACCTCCTCAGAGGCAAAATTACAGGATGAGTTGATCTCACCAATAAGTTTTATCAAGTATTCAAAGAGGAGCTAATAACTATGTTCCCCAAAAATTAAAAAAGAGGTGATACTTTTCAACAAATTCCGCAAGACCAGCATAACCCTAATACCATAGCTTGGTGAGGATAACACACACACACACACACACACACACAGACAAAACTATAGCCCAATATCTCTGATGAACATGATGCAAAAATCCTAAGCAAAATACTAGCAAATAAAAGACAACAATGCATTGAAGAGATTATACACATAATCAAGAGGAATTAATATCATGAATACAAGAGTGGTTCAACATATGTAAATCAATCAATGTAATACCCAACATAAACTAAGAGATGAAAACAATATGATTATATCAATTGATTATATCAATTATATCAACATCCATTTATGATCAAAACACTTAATAAAATGGATATAGAAGGAAAGTACCTCATCATTATAAAGGCAATATATGACAAACCCTCAGCTAATATCAGTTACTTTCTTGTTCCTAAAATTAGGAACAAGACAGGGATATCCCCTGTCACCACTGCTACTGAATATAGTACTGGAAATTCTAGCAAGAGAAAGAAGTAAAAGGCATTCAAACTGAGAGAGAAGAAGTTAAACTGTCATTATTTGCAGATGACATGATCCTTTATATAGAAAATTCTAATGACTCCACCAAAAAACTATTAGAAATAATAAACAAATACAGTAAAGTTGCAGGATATAAAATCAAAATACGAAAATCAATTACATTTCTATATACCAACAATAAAACTTCAGGAAAAGAAATCAGACAAACAATACCTATTGCAATTGCAACAAAAATAATAAAATACCTAGAAATAAACTTAACAAAGTAGGTGAAATAATAGGAGAAATACTTCTTTACTGGAAACTATAAGGCACTACTAAAAGAAATTGAAGAGGAAACAAATAAATTGAAAGATATTCTGTGTTTATAGATTGGAAGAATCAACATAGTTAAAATGTCCATATTACCCAAATCAATATAGAAATTTAATGCAATTCCCATTAAAATCCCAGAATGTTCTTTCAAGAAATAGGTAAAAAATAATCAGATTTGTATGAAACCATGAAAGACCCGGAATCACCAAAGCAATCCTACATAAAATGAATAAGGCTGGAAGCATCACACTTCCTGATTTCAGTTTATACTACAAAGCATGAATAATCAAAATAGCAGGATATTGGCAGAAAAATAGACATGCAGACCAATGGAATAGAACAAAAAGCCCAGAAATAAACCCACAAATATATGGATAGATAATTTTTGACAAAGGAGTGAAATAAATACAATAGGGGGGAAAATCCTCTTCTGTAAATAGCACTGGGAATTGGAAAACTACAGTAAAAACAAATTACTCTGAACTTCAAACTGTCACTGTATACCAAAATTAACTCAAAATGGATTAAATAATTTTACATAAGACCTAAAACAATAAACTGTATACAAAGGAACATCAGTACTAAACTTATAAACCTAGGGTTTAGAGAAGACTTCATGAACCTAACCTCAAAGGCCAGGGAAGCAAAAGCAAAAACAAACGAATGGGACCACATCAAACTAAAAAGCTTCTGCACAGTAAAGAAAACTATCAAAAAAGCAAAGCAACTATCAACTAACCAAATGGAGAATATATTTGCAAACAACACCTCTGATAAGGGGCTAATATGTAAAATATTAATATATATAAATAACTTGTACAACTCAACAACAAAAACAAAAATCCATTTAAAGAGTGGGCAGAGGACCTGAACAAATACTTTTTTCAGAAAGACTGCAAGTGGCCAACAGATATATAAAAAACTGCTCAACTTCACTAGCTATCAGGGAAATGGAAATCAAAACCACAATGAGATATTACCTCACACCTGTTAGAATGGCTATTATCAGCAAGACAAGAAACAAAAAATATTGAAGAGGGTCTGGAGAAATAAGAACCCTCATACACTGCTGGTGGGAATGCAAATGGGTACAACCACTATGAAGGACAAGGTTCCTCAAAAAAACTAAGAATAGAATTTGCATATGACCTGGCAATTCCATTATGGCTATCTTCCCAAAATTTTTGTAAACCTCAGTCCACAAATATGTATGTACCCCAATGTTCATTGCAGCACTATTTATGGAGGCCGAGTCATGGAAACAGCCAAAGTGTCCTTTGATAGATGACTTGATAAGAAACTATAGTACATATACACAATGGAATATTATTCAGCCATTACAAGAGATGAAATAAGGCCACTTATAACAATATGGATGAACCTTGAGACCATCATGCAAAGCAAAATAAGCCAGGTTGAAAAAACCAAGAACCATATGACTTTACTTGTATATGAAACACTAAGCTGAAAGCAGCAAAGAAACAAAAACTCATGGACACAATCAATAGTTTGTTGGTTAGTGGTTATTGGAGAGTATGAGGGAGGATGATGGGAGAGAAGGGACAGGGTCTTAAAATATGCTGATGGAAAGAGAACTGACCCTGGATGATGAACACACATAATACAAGACATAGATGATGTATTATAGAATTGTACACCTAGGACCTACGTAATTTGTACTAACCAATGTCATCCCAATACACTTAACAACAAAAAGTGATATATGGGTTATTTCTACCAAATTTTCAAGACATTATTTTCTCTTTATAGAAATTGTTTCTGAAAATGACAAGTCACTAAACTCATTTTACAAGGCAGGTATAAATTAGACATAGACTGATGAACTAATGAAGCAGAAAAAAAAGGAAGAAAGATAAAAGAGGAGAGGAGAAGAGAAAAAAATAATAACTAATATACTATGGGGAAAAAAAGGAAGGAAGGAAGGAAGGAAAGCAAGTCAATCTGTATTTTAAAAATATAGTATGAGTACATCACAACTGTCAAGATTTTTATTACAAATAACACTTAGTCTCATTAGTTAAGGCTGAAGATCAATTTATTAAAGGATGTTCAGTTATTCCAAAAATCAAGCTTGGAATGAACACCATCAGCAACGATCCCCAAGTTATAACCCAGGATTGCTCCTCTAGGAATTATTTATGCTGTCCTGGACATGTACACTGCAGCCAACACCAACATTTCTGGGGATGGGTCCTCACACTCAGAACTCTACTGCTGCTTTCTCTGAATGCTGGATCTCTCCCTTTCCACACTCCACAGAATGCACTCTTCCTATAGCCTCTTCTTTTCATTTCTCTTGTTTGACTCTGTCTTCTTCAGGGTGTTTAATTTGCTGAGCATAGGTCATGAGCCTGTGCCCTACCTGCAAGGAGGATCATGAGGATGATTTTACAGATTCTATCTGGAATAGGCAGGAGCCAGAATGTGAAAAATTCCCCAAACATGAATAGAGCTGAAAAGCTTCTAGAAAGCCCCCCAAAAAGGTTATCTTACAAATGAAATATTTAAACTGAAAAAGTCTATTAACATAATAATTCATTATGACGGTCCTTCTGCTTGCCTTCTGCCTGGAAGGAACAGTCTGGAGCAGTTGAAAAAAGAAAGAAGAGGTTCTTGTTGGAATCACCTGAAGACAGAAAACTGGTGTCTGCAAATTAGTTCTCATGTCCAACAACCTGCAGTTGTTATTCCTGACTTCTAAACTGAGCCAATACAAATCAACAGAGATTTCAGGAGGAGAGAAGACAAGATGGCAACTGGAGAGGAGGTTCCTAAAGCCTCTCCCAGAAAACACAATTGAACGGCCGTCCAGGAGCCAAGAAAGAGGACCCGAGTGACAAACCTGCTGTTGAGAAATCCACAAATCGCAAGTAAACACCTGAAGGCTGGCGAGAAGGGGGCGAGTCGGGGAGAGGGAAGGGAGCAGAGACAGACTACAACAGGACACGATCCCTGCTGACTATTCTGAACGGTGCAGTTTGGGGGAGGGGAGAGAGACTGGGAAGCTGGGAACAGAAGGAGTTTGGGAGCCAGCCTCTGGAACTTTTGAGTGGTAGAAGGGCTGAGCGAAGACTCTGAACTGCAATGATAACACCCCAGCTCTAAGACCCCTGGAGACCTACACAGGGCTGCAGTTCCTGTTCCCAGCCTGCTGCAAAGGTGACCCTGCTGTCTCAGGCCAGGCCCACAGCTTTGTACTTATGGACGGGCACTTCCTCGTGCACCCCAGAGTTCCGAAAGCAGTGTGAGCCTTTAGACAGCCAGGTACTGAATCAGGGCTGGGAAGAAAGGCTGATTTGATTTGCTAGCATTCACCCCAGCTAGCAAAAACAGCTTCCCCAGCAAAGGGCAGAAGGCAGAGACGCCCTTGGAAAGACTTTTGTTGGCCTCTCCCCAGGATATATGTGCATAGCCTCCAAACTCAGTAGGAGATCAGAAACAAGAAACAAACAGCCCCCTCTACCCCAAAACTTGACCCCCAGTGCCACCTAGTGTCTGCCCTACAGCAAGACACCACAAAAGCAATAATCTGGGCACTAACATAAAGCCCTCATGTCAAAGACGACAGGATGAATTCCTTAAAAACCAAAACTCCTCAGAAAGAACATGAAATTGACCCAGAAGATAGCCTGTTACAACTGGAAGGGTCTCATTTAAGTGATGGAGAATTTAAAGCAGCCATTCTAAAGGCTGTGAGAGAAATAAAAACCTAGTGGCAGAACACCATAGCTGAGATAAATGATATTAAAAAAGATATAAACGACATAAAAAAGGAACTCTGTGAACAGAAAGAACAATTTAACAAAGAAATTCAAAACATAAGAAAGATTGAGATGGAAATACGAGAAATAAATAATACCATAAAAGAAGTGAGAAATGAAATAACTGCCATAGGAAACAGGACCAACCAGATGGAGGAAAGAATTAGTGATATTGAAGACCAGAACATGGAAACAGCTCAGAAAGAGGAAGAGAGGAAATATAGAACCAAAAGGATTGAAAGAACTCTGCAAGAACTATCCGACTCCATGAGATGAAACATCAGGATAATAGGAATAGAAGAGGGGGCAGAGCAATCTACAGAGAGCATACTCAAACATATCGTAGATGAGAACTTTCCAAACCTATGGAAAGATCTGGAACCCCAAGTTCAAGAAGATAACAGGTCCCCCAGATACCTGGACCCCAACAGATCTTCTCCAAGACACATGGTACTAAAGATGTCCAAAACTAAAGACAAAGAGACAATTCTCAAGGCAGCCAGGGAAAAAAGAACGATAACTTTTAGGGAAACCCCATCAGGCTGGCATCAGATTTCTCAGCAGAAACTCTGCAAGCCAGGAGAGAGTGGAACCCAATATTAAAAAATTTAAAAGAGAGAAACTTCCAGCCAAGAATAAATTTTCCAGAAAAATTATCTTTCAGATATGAAGGTGGAATAAAGACCTTCTCAGACAAACAGAAGCTGAGGGAATTTGCCAGCACGAGGCCAGCACTCCAAGAAATACAGAACGAGGCTCTTCAGCCTGAAACAAAACATCAGGACAAATGGAACAAAGTTGGGGCAACAAGAAAGAAACAAAAACAAACAAACAAGCAAACAAACAAAAACAAAGAAAGAAATAAGTAATGGCCACAGGAAATCCTCACATATCGATCATCATTCTAAATGTCAATGGACTAAACTCATCAATAAAAAGACACAGAGTAGCAGACTGGATTAAAAAACAGCATGCATCCATATGCTATCTCCAAGAAGCACACCTCAGCTGTAAGGACAAACACAGACTCAGAGTGAAAGGATGGGATAAAATACTCCAAGCAAATGGTAACCAGAGAAAAGCAGGAGTGGCCATACTGATATCTGATGAAATAAACTTCAAGTTAAAAAAGATAGTAAAAGACAAAGAT
>PVJL010008744.1:0-63825 GCA_004026885.1 Lyroderma lyra
ACACACACACACACACACACACACACACACACATTTAGTGCTTAGTAGAGTGTCTGGCACAGAGTAAGTAAGTATTCAATCAAGGGAATGGATTCAATGAGTGGTTGAAAAAAATAAAAGGAATAACAAATGAAATAAACTAAATTGAAAAATGAAGAAAAATTTCAGTGAATTTTCAAGCTGATCAGGGTGTTTTGGTTTGTTGCTGGTTCTATGAAGGTAAAGACGAAGGTTCATCATTCTTTGGGATAGAGAGATTAAAATACACATCTTTTCTAAGTTAAATAAACACATCATTAGACATAAAAATCTCAAAATAATTTTTAAGCTCTAGCCGCAAAGTGATTGGTAATTCATGAATGTAAGAAGATCAGTGAGAACAAAGTATTTTAAAAAGAAATGTTATATTCTGAAAATAAATTATATATAAACCATCAGATAGTTACTGTTTATAAACTTCGTCATTTCATCTAACACAGTGATTCTCAAATTACATTTCAGATAAAAATTTTAAGTGTTTTTCCTACCCTTGCTTTAATTTTTTGTTCCCCTTGCTGCTGTATACCTCATTAAGAACCAATAAAAATACAAAAGTGGAGAAATAACGACCTTTGGGTCATAATAGTAAGTTATTCCTATTGAATATTTTCCTAGTCCAGATAATATAAAAAAATATGTAAAGTACTTATATGCCAACCCCCCCATATTAGCAAGATATGATCATTATTATTTCTGTCATAAAATAATCAAATAATAAATACATGTGAATTATATACACATTATATGCAAATATATGCCTGTATTGGATAGTGTTAAAGCCTCCTAAATATATTTCATGCTTCTCCATTCTGGAATTTGAAGGAAATTGATCCCACTCCTAGTTCTAATGATGGGTTCTGATGGACGCTTTCTCATTGCCATGGTGGTTAATTTGGGTTTGGGAATATATTTCAGATTTAAGTCAATTAACATTTCCCTAACAGTAGTGATCCAGCTATGTTAGGATCACCCAATCAGAACAAAGCATAGGACTCTTGTTCTAAGGTGATGGAAGGCAACCTTCTTTCTCCATCTCTAGCCTTGAACAAAGTCACCTGCAGTCTCAGTTACTACTGGCAGCCATTCTGTGCCCATGAGAAAAGCAAGCCTTCAGAAGAAGCCAACACTGTTGATAGAAGACTGGAAAGATACTGTGTGTAGATAACATTACTGATTAATTTTGAAGGACCTTTAACTTTTGGACCTTATAGTCACATGAGCCAGCAAATTCCCTTCTAAGTTAACTACCATGAGTTGCTTTTCCTGTTACTTGTAACTGAAAGTATTTTTCATGGTACAATATCCATCAAAACTCATTAATCCATTTGGCTATGAGCCATGAGAAAAATCCTAATGGAGAAGATGACTTTTCTGAGAAATGGCTTCTTAGGATTCCTTACCATCACCTTGTTTGTTTTTATTTATTTGAGACTACATTCTTTATTGGAATGGAATAATAACAAAATTATTAAAGAAACAAAAATATAACATTTGGATAAATTATATTTAATTTTACAGTTAACACATCTTTAAGAAATTTTAGTAGACACAGAGAGAGAAAAAGCATAGATTCTACATAGCCTACAGTAATAAAGCATTAGAAAAACATGAAGAATCTTTTAAAATGCTGTATTCACAGGAAAAACTCCCTGAAAGAGAAAATTTTTAGTAAGTGTACCAGTTTAACAATATGTCTGGGAACCATGACTGTTTTGAACTATGCCAATCTCCAGTATCTTGCATCGTGATAGGCACATACATAATAATGTTTTTCTATGAATCAATGGTTTACTTTCAAGAAATAAATGACTATAAGAGAATGGTTACTCAATCACAGAAGAAATATAAACGTACTCAATAAGACAGTACTGACATTTAAGAAAAGTAATGAATATAAGCAAAAGAATGAATGAGGTTGGGTTGTAAGTTGAACAATTGGGTTTCCTGGGTAAATATCAAGGATAATATGAAAATATAACTGCATGAATTAGGCTGTTATTGGTTGGAAGGATTCAAAACCAATTCTGGCTAAGAAAAGCAAAAGAGTTAATAGGCCATATTTGGGGGCTCATGAAATCAGCAGAGCTGCAGTTAGGGTTAGGAGTGGAAGGAAACCAAGGCCGTTTCCAACACCAAGAAGCAGAACTCATCACAGGGATAATTCAGGAAGCAGCTATTTAAGGGAGGTGACAAGGTGGAGGTTGGTAGTGACCTGAATGAAAGTCGTTTCAATGGAGACTCTGAATGTTTGGTTGGAGAAGACTGCAGAGAAGTAAGGGAACAAAAAGAAAAGAAAAGAAAGCAACTCTTTTGATGAATATTTCTGTGAAGGGGAGCACAGGAAGACATGAGATCATAAGAACTTTGTGTTTTATTGTTGCTACTTAGCATGTTTCTATGATGGGACTGACCCACTGGCTAGAACCCTGTCCCGTGTAAGTGTCCCTAGGCTGGTTCCTTCTCACCCTTCACATCTCCGTTCTATGTTGCCTTCTGCTCCTAGTTGTATATCCTTGTTGTATTTTCTCTACAGCCTTCGTTTGTGTCTGAAAGTATCTTCTGTATTTGTTTGATTGCCTCTGCCAACCAAAGCATGAAATTAAAAGAGCGGCGACTTTGTTTTGCTTACCACTGTAGCACCAGCATCTAGAAAAATGCCTGTCGTGTAGCAGAGCCTCAGTATTTGTGGGATAAATAAATAAGCAAATGGGTAACTAGAACTTCAACTGTTTCATTCATTCTTTTATCACCTGTTTGAGATCTGAAGTCCCAGAATTCAGCAGCTGAATAGCCAAGTTGAGACACTATGCAGTCCTTCGTCGGGACAAAGCATGCCCCTCCTTGGGTTCTATGGTGGGGGCTGAGTACATGAATTTACTGTCCCTTCAAACCAAATACAAGGGGAGAGAGGTGGTTCCACAGGGAATGGGGGACTATGCTCAGAACTGTAAGGAGAGAGAAAGAATGTTTACTTTCTGCTATTAAAAACACCATAAATGAAAAGTTTACATTCCTGCTCATCAATTAATGGCTTTCATCTTCATTTCTATGTTTCCTGAGGAAAGACCTTAGGATCGAGGTGTAGGCAATTCTCTCTGCTCACACAGATAAACATCCTCCTCCATTAAAACAGGCTGGATGCCTGGAGATAATTAGACCTCACTGCGTCCAGTAATCAGCATCACAGGGAAAAGGTCACCAAAACAACAACAAGAAAGCTGACTAATCCTTGCGAGAAACAGAAGAAAAGCTTTGCAATTAGTTTAAAGATGTTTTGGTTGTTGTGGTCCATGGATTAATCTGTGCTTACTTCTGTAATATGACTTTGGTTTCTTTCTCAACTTCACCCTCTTGTCTTGTCCTCCCCTATCACAGACACACCCAGACTCCCAGATGAGGCAGTTACCTTGTGTCTATCACATTAAAAGCATAGTGGACTTCCCTAGGTCAACCCTGCGAAAAGCAGTCACTTGTCCCTACAGGAATGTACCTGCACGAGAGGAACACCTACGAGGCACTTCTGCTTACTTTTATTTTTTTATTCTTTTCAGAGCTTGGGATATGTTAAGTTAGAAGAACAATTTCATCACGCCTAGTCCCATGCCTAAGACACAATTGGTTTTCAACAAATATTTGGTAAATAAGTGAATAAACAATTGAAAGTTAATGGACAGACAAAGGCCAAAGGGCTACGCCCCAAGTAGAAACTATAAAGATCTACACTTTCTCTCCTCTCCTTAGCCATACCACTTCATTGTAAATCTGCTATCTGTTCTGTCTTGCTCTTTCCTCATTACTATGTTTCTTCTTCTACCTTTTTTTCAAGTCTTACTGATACCTAGACATCTAAGTTTTTAAGTCATCCTGATAAACATTAACATGATAACACATAAATTATCATACTTAAGACGCCTTCTTATTACATGCACATATATGATTTCTGATTCCAAAAAAAAAAGATGCATTGTGACAGACCACAAAGTAAGTTTTCAAATTGTACATACTAGTCTACAAGAGCCCCAGTGAATGTACAGTTTAGTTTAAAATTTTGTTAATTATAGAAGTGCCAAAAATTTACATATGTGTATATGAGTGTGTGTGTGTGTGTGTGTGTGTGTGTATTTCTAGAAGTTTTGTTACAACATTCCTTGTTTCCATTAAACTTAGAGAAAAAAATTATAGTTTTTCTTAAAATTCAGTTCAAGTTTCTAAAGTAAGATCATTTCAATGACTTTGATTCATAAATACTTTTCTTTAATCATAAAATAACATTATCATAAACTTCATTAGTTAGCCTGCTCAGTCAAAAATTTTGTAGACCAATACGTCTTCAGTACACCTGCTAATTAGTTAACCACCTTCTTCTGAAATCCTTCCCCCATAGTATTTATCTAAGGAGCAATAATAATGCAAAAGTCACTGTTTCTCAAGGACTTTTTGAAAGTCTGTTTTTTTTTACCAGGCATATCTCCTTACCTTTGTTTTTGATGAATGAGATGTAAGATAAGATTAACAACCATCACAAATAAGTAGTGCCTACACTGCCTTTCACCAACCATGATTAAGATGACTTTACTTTCATAAATTGTTAAGAACCAAAAACATGGTGAACATCTGCACATTCCTCTATAACACATTAAAGAAAAACAAATCCACTCTTTTTCAATAAGATTGGCTAAGGAAACAGAACAGAATGTTAGAGCTGGAAAGAATGACAGAAATAGCTAATGTAAGCCTTTTATAAAAAAGAAAAGTAAGGCATAGATAGGCGAGCTGATTATTCTGAATTCTATACTGGCTGCTAACTAGATGCAACACCAATACCTCAATCCTTGTCTTTCCACATCTATCTACTTAGTGATTCTTTTCATGCAGAACAACAACCATTCCAAGTTCCTAACTTTACTCATTAGGGTTGTTTTACCAAGGGGTGGGTGACTTACAGTTTTCTTGGAGAAGTAAAAGCTAATTATGCCCTTTAATTGATCAGCTCCAACGATTCCCATTACTTTTGCCATTATTGGACCTATAGGTTCTATCCCTAGAAATAAATTCTGTGATTTAAAAAATTGCTGTCGAACCAATCTAACTGATTAAGTGCATACAGACTGACCTGGGTCCGCAGACGCATCCAGGGAGAGATGTAGCACCTGTCTTGGAGAAAGCGGCTGTTGTCTTTGGACAAGCAACAGGGAAGCAGCAGCAGAGGCTACAGATGAGTTGACAGTGAGCAGAACACCAGCTAATCCGGCACAATATATCACCACGGCAAGTCTGTGTGAGAAAAGAAACCTTAATTAGGACATGGCCAGGTGGCGACTTCTGTTTAGGGCCTTACAATTGGGGGTCTGGGGCAAAAACCACGGCCTAGCCTGTAAACCAGTCCATTTCTGTGTTCTTAGACAAGTTGGGTAACTGTTTCCTCCGCACCGGTTTTGGATGCAAACAATGGTATGGTTTAAGCACAAAACCACTGCTTCAGGCCCACTTTGAATGCCTTTTCCAGAAATAATGAATGTGCATGACGCTTCATCTATGTTCATGCCTGCATTTGAGGTGTTTTGAAGGATTGCTGTAGCTTTGGAATTGAGATATTTTTCCCTTTGGGAAGTTAACTATCTTTTCCACAGCCATTGTGGTTACCTAGCAACAGGGGGACCACTAACAGGATTCTAGAACTCTTAAAAAATGTGGATAGTTGAAGTCTGCCCCAGGGGCAGGGTACCCAGTGGGCCTGACTTAAGATGGGAGAATGTTGGAGCAAGAAATCTGTGGCACCAGAGCTGGAAACCCCAGAGAGAAGCTGGTGAGTCCTAGCTCTTGCTGTCTCCAAAGAATTCACGGGAATTTCTAGATAAAGCAGGCTTCGATCAATGTTTTAAAAAAACAAAAACACAAAAACAACTTGTCTGTAAAACCTGGGGGAAAATATCAGACTTTTCATCCTTTCCTGGAGAATGACCCCATTCTTTGAACACAGCTGTTCTCCCAGATTTTAGGGTACAACCCAAGCACATAGCATGTATTCAACAAATATATGTTGAATGAATAAACTATCCCTCACCTGCTTTTCTCAAAAATCACACACCCCAGTCATTTTACTGGTGTGAATAGGGGGTGGAAGGGTGAACCAGCCTTTTCTTAGAACTCCCTTAATGAAATATCACCCTCACTGAGCCTTTGTCAGGAAATAATACACAAAAATATCTAGATCATTCCAACTCTCCCCAAATTAAAACACAAACCAATTCTGGCTACAAATACGGAAGCACAGTTCATATCTATAACTTTCCTATGGTTAATCACTGAAAAAATTATTTATTTCCTTTTCAAAGGTGGAAATACCTTCCTTGCATTTAGAATTGTCTTCCAGACCTTAAATGCGAGCTGGGTCTTAGAGGGTGGTGCCCTGTGTGATATGTTCATGTGTAACCATAGTTCTGCTTTGTTAAGCTTTAAAATCTATTTCTTAGTATATGAAATGTGTAGGCCTTGTTTCTACTTACTTTTAACCTTGGGTCTGTGGTCCATGGATGATGTGGGAAATTCAGAAATACCCCCACATTTTATCTGAATTGTTGTTCCCATGTGCAAAAGTGTCCATAAACCTCAAAGATTAACAATGTTTGGAAGGGAGGAAATTTTTTGTCTTTAAAGAAAATGAAATTTAGCAATCGCTCATTTCCTTTTAATTTCCCTAAACACAGGACCGACAGAGATAATACGTCTGTGTGCTGACAGTTGGAGAGGTGAGCATAATGGGACTGAATGGCAGAAAAATGTTCTGTGATTAAAAACTTTGAAATGAATAGCCCAGTGTACAAGCAGCGAGGAAGCCAAGTGGAGAGTGGGACTTTGCTCTCACTGTAAATCGTCACTGGTGTTCGTGTTTTCCCGCGGCATGGAACTCAGTGTTCTGTGCAAGAAGGGTGAACCTTGGTGCTACCTCGGTGAACCTTGCAGTGGGTTCAGTTCAGCTCCCTCACTTCTAAGCAGGAATAAATCGGTTCTGTTGTCCATGTGCCTGAGACAGAAATTCCTTGTAGTTTATATAAACCACGTGGAAGCTTGCACCTACATTGTCTAAGCCAGGGAGTTAGGCCTTGGATGCAATTAACCTGGGGGGGGGGGTGGCGGGGGAAGAAACAAAACACACTTTCCCAGGAGATTCTTTTTTATAAGAATCAGGTACTCAATGGCTGTACTTCCAAAGCATTTTTATTAAAATCATTTATTCCAATAGACTAATTGGTGATTGATCGACTGATTACCACTTCAATCCAGCCTTAAAAGCACAGGGTAAAAAGTTTGGAGAACTTTTTAGAAAGATATTTTACTTGAAGGAAATGTTTATGTTCTTGTCAAGTACTGACAAAAATAATGACTGTAAGGCTTATATATCGTATTATTACTATCTGCCAATAGAAATTTAAAGAATTTTTACAGTTTTCCCATGAACCCTGAAAAGAACACTGCAATAAAAACCAGCTTCATAAATACATTTGTTAATTCTAATTTGTTTTCTCTCAAGGATAATAGGCTTTCTGAAGTATTTAATTAATTATGGTACAACCTGACTGGTGCTGTGTATGCTGAGTTACTATGGATACTCGGAGGCCATGACTCATGACCTCTAACTATTCTTGTCAGGCAGCCAAAGCTTCCTCACTTTTAAATCAGTAGTTTTAAATCAGTCACTATTAAATGAAGGTAGTTTCAAATAGTACTTTCACTTGTATATTTGTGACACATCTGAACACGCACGTAAGGGTATTGAACTTACAACGTTTTGCTTTGTTTGGCTTCATTCAGTGACAGAATGTTAATTTCTTGTGTGGTACGTCATGGGGTGAATACAAAATAAAGCATAGTTCTCATAGTCCTATGACAGTATCTCTGAGAAACCCAAATCTTCAGTAGACAAATCATTATATACATCCTGAAATGTAATAAGGGATAGAAAAGCCAGACATCCAAAACCTACAGAGGTCAGAAATACTTCTGACTGGTAGGACCAAAGAGGCAGCATTTGAGTCATGGTGTGAAGAATGGACAAGGTTTTAACCAGCAGAGAAGGAAGCATGGACATTCTAATCAGAGAAAACCACCTAAGAAAAGGATAAACATACTCTGGAACTATTGGGTAGGAGTTGGGCGAAAATATCAGTTTCGTGAGATGCAGTGATGGAAAATAAAATTAGTTAGAAGGTAAAGGGGGGCCAGCCTCTTAAGGTCCGCCCCTTTGTAGTTTGGCCCAGTAACTGCGATAACCAGAAAGCTGCTTTCCATTTCATGATGAAGAGGTACTGTCAATGTAGAATCCATGGAAATACTGGGTTTGTTGATTGAGGTGTGAAATGAGAAAAGCAATTACATCTTACAGAGCCCCAGAGTGTCCTTTCACTAAGTAGGAATTTCATTAATTCTGTTCAATAGCCACTGATTACTTTGTGAACATTTAAAAACAGATTTTAAATTTTTGAAAAAGTGAGAGACATGCAAAGAAATATAGAAATGAAATAAAACATTCATTGGGGAGATAGTAGGATAGAAAAATGATAAAAGTACCCCCAGGATTTTAAAGTAAGGCTTATTGGATGGCAAAAGTAGAATGAGACTTGTTAAGATTTGAGGCTTATTAAATCATCCATTTATGCATTCATTCATTCAACAAATATTTATTGATCATCCTAGCCCTCTTCAAGATGCTAAGGATGGACTAACAAAAGTAATAACAGAAAAAAATCCCCCATGTTCCAGGAGTTTACATTTTCAGTCTGTACGAGACACAATGCATATAATAAACAAGCAAATTATGTAGTGCTTTAGAAGGTGGTATATGCTGCAGAGAAAAATAAACAAGGTGATGAGGATGGACAGGGGAGTGGGGAGTTCGATTTTAAATGGGGTGCATATGATAGGCCTGACTGAGAAAGTGATATTTGAGCAAAGGCACAACAAGGAAGTGGGAAACAGCCAAGCAGACTCGTGGGGAAGGTATTCCTGGCCGAGGAACCTGAGGTGGGAGTCCATATGCGGCGGTTGAAGAGGAGTGAGGAGGCCCTTGTGACTGGGAGGGGAGGGACTGAGAAGGACAGTACATGAATTCAGAAAGGTACAGATGGATGGGTGAGGGAGGGTCAGGACAGAGTGGGATGGAGTCCTACAGTGGATGGGATGGGTGAACAGCAGAGGCATCTGTAGGGCCTTGTGGGCCTGTATATGGGCTTTGGATTTTATTCGCAGTGACTTGAGATTCCTTATTGGAGGGTTTGGAGCAAAGTAGTAAACTGGTTTTTCTTACAGTTAATATATTGAAAATAGAATGTAGGGGGGCAATGGTAGAAGCAAAGAGAGCCCATTTAGGAGGTCAGTCCAGGCAATAATCCAGGCAAGAACCAATGGTAGCTTGAGGCTTGAACCAGGTTGTTAACAATGGAGGGGGCGAAAGTGGTCATATATTGCATGTATTTTGGCAGTAGAGCCAAGAATTTCCTATTGGATTGGTGTGGGTTCTAATGCAAAAAGAGGAGTCAAGGTTTGAGCCTGAGCAATGATACCATCAACTGAGATGAGGAGGACATCAAGTAGGGCAGATTTGCGGGTAGGAATCAGGAGTTAGGCTTTGCAAAGGTTGAAATTAAGATAACTATTCTTATCTTAAAAATAAGATGTCAAGAAGGCAATTGAATGAGTGAATCTGGAATTCAAGGAAAAAACTGGACTAAAGATAGGTATTTAGAGGGATCAGCATATTGATGATATTTAAAGCCACAAAGGTGAGTGAAATCATCAAGCGAGTGAAGGTGAATAGAGGAGAGGAAGTCCTGAGCCCACGAAAGTTGAATGCTCAGGGAAATGAGAAAGAACCATCAGAGGAGACTGACAAGGACAGCAGGGGCACAAGAAAGAAACCTGGGAACTTAGGGTGTCCTGGATCCAAGTAAAGAAAGTATTTCAAGAAGGAAGTGACAAAGGGAGTAATGTGGGTTGTGACAAATGACCAATGGATATGGTAATGTGGAGATCATTGGTGAATTCAATAAATGCAGTTTCTCTGGAGTGGTACTTGTGAGAATCTGAATGGAGGAGTGGCTTTAACAAAAACTAGGAGAAAAGTAATTGGAGACAGTGAAAATATAGTTTTGCTATAAAGGGGGTCAGAGTAATCAAACAAAACTAAAGCATTAAGAGGTTTTAAGATGTGTTAAGAGGGTTCAAGATGCAATAAATAGCATCATGTTGTAAGCTATTGGAAATGATCCGGGGAGGTCCGGGGGAGAGGGGGAGAGAATGAGAGAGAGAGAATGAGAGAGAGAGAATGAGAGAGAGAGAGAGAGAGAGAGAGAGAGAGAGAGAGAGAGAGAGAGAGAGAGATTGAGAAACAGTGGAGACAAAGCATTCCCTAAGTCTCTATGTCATGATATGCTTCCCTCCCTCCACTATTTTTCTTTTAATGGAAATAAGAGATTTTGCAGGTTTTCAGAACAGATTGTACTGTTTGGACTGCTTATTCTCAAGAGGATCTTTAAAGTCTATTTTATCTTCTTTGAGTAAAGTTTACATTCCATAGTTTTGATTTCCTTTGGAAATGTTCATGAATTGACATTTGGAGGAAATGCTTTAAGAAATTTATCTTCAACTTTACAGTATAAATTTTTTTTGATGTGGGATTGTGTATTGTGTGTGTATTCAAGTGTGTAAGCTTCTGAAATGTTGGAATTTAAACTCTTACTTTATTTCAGCACTACATCTGGAAGTTCAGAATCAACCATGCAACAAAGAAAAAAATATTGATAAGAAACAAAGTTTGCATAAATTATTTTATAAAAAAATACATTACAGTTAATGAAACTGTAATTCCTTTAATTAATGTGGAAATTCTCCTAGTATGTTTCATTTTCACATTTTATTTTAAGTAAAAATTTTACAAATAACATATACAACTTTCTTTCTCAAGTAGAATGAGGTAAAATGGGCAGAGAGCCAACTAAGGGATGCTTATTGGGCAGCTGGGAAATTAGGAATGGTATGATTTAGCCTTTCTCATTTTTACTTGTAATGAATCCCCGCACTGCTCTCTGTGGCCCTACTATCCTGCAGGATCCTGAGCTACTTCCAAGTATTTTCTTGTATATGAGGAAATCCTGAAGTTCAGACATGATACAGATTGGGTAAATCACATTATTTGATTTAGTTAGACTTGAGTTTAAATCACTGTCTATTCTAGATATTTCCAGTCCATGCTCTTTGAAGTCAGCTGATGACACACCTAGCTCTGACCCTTGAAGTATTTTCTCTTCCATGAGCTCTGTTGATTAGTTTGAGGGTGCTGCTGCTGATTAAGGTGGTGGTTGCTAAAGGTTGGGGTGACTGCATCAATTTCTTAAAATAAGACAACAATGAAGATTGCCATTTTGATGGACTTGTCCTTTCAGGAACAATTTCTCCGTAGCATGTGATGCTGTTTGATAGCGTCTGACCCACAGCAGAACTCCTTTTATGCCCTGGGACACCAGGGTCCTTTCTACCTGAGCCTCCTCGGGTCCTTTTGTGTAGGTTGTTGATAAGTATTGAAGTTGAGTGATAGCTACATAAGGACTCATTATACTAGCCCTGCACTTTTATGTAAGCTTAAGTGTTTCCCTCTAAAAAGAAAAATAAGGTATCTATACATCCTGGATTCTATCTATACATCTAGGACTTCCTAGATTCCACCCAAAGGCATTTCTGAAACAATCCTTTCTGCTCTAACATAAAGGCAGTATGGTATAGAGGAATGATGGTAGGACTAGGAATTAGGCCCAAATTTGCCATCTCCAAGCTGTGTGATGACAGACAAGTTAGTTAAACTCTCTGAGCCTATTCTTCATCCACAGAATGAGAATGATGAGACTTTAATTGCCTATAGGCGTTCTTCAGAGATATTGCAGTTTTGGTCCCAGACCACAATAAAGCAAATATTGTAATAAGTGAATTGCATGGATGTTCTAATTTCCCAGTGCATATAAAAATTGTATTTACATTATACTTTAGTCTATCAAGTTTGCAATAACACGGTGTAAAAAAAAAAGGCATGGTACATACCTTAATTTAAAAATACTTCATTTCTAAAAACTGCTGACCATCTGAGCCATCAGTGAGTTGCTGTCTTTTTGCTGGTGGAGGGTTTTGCCTTGATGTTGATGGCTGCTGACTGATTTAGGGTGGTGGTTGCTGAAGGCGGGCATGGCTATAGCAATTTTTAAAAATAAGACAGCAATAAAGTTGGCCACATTATTGATTGATGCCTTCTTTCGGAAGAATTTCTCTGCAGCATATGATGCTGTTTGATAGCATTTGACCTACAGCAGAACTTCTTTCACGATTGAAGTCAATCTTTACAAACCCTATCGCTCCTTTATCAACTGAGTTTATGCAATTCTCTCCTTTGTTGCCATTTTAGCAATATTCATAGCCTGTTCATTCAACTCAAGCAACCGCTTTCTTTGCCCATCTGGAAGAAGAAAGTTTTCATCCATGGAAGTTTTATCATGAGATTACAGCAATTAAGTCACACTGTGAGCCTCCACGTCTAATTCTACTTCTCTTGCTATTTATAGCAACACGTCTGCAGCTGGCTTCCCCCACGGAATTCTTGAACCCCTTGAAGTCATCCAAGAGGAATGGAATCAGCTTCTTCCAAATTCCTGCTAATGCTGATTTTTTTAAAAATTATTTTTCTTTTTAATTCATTTTTATTGTTAGAGTTATTGGGGTGACATCTGTTTAATGTTGATATTTTGATCTCTTCCCATGAATCACAAATGTTCTTAATGGCATCTAGAATGGTGACTCCTTTCTGGAAGGTTTTGAATTTACTTTGCCCAGATCCATCAGAGGAATCACTGTCTGTGGCAGTGTAGCCTTATGAAATGTATTTCTTAAATGATAAGGCTTCAAAGTGGAAATTACTCCTGATCCATGGGCTGCAGAATCAATGATGTGTGAGCAGTCATGAAACACATTGATCTCATTGTGCCTCTCCATCAGAGCCCTTGGGTGACCAAGTACCTTGTCAGTGAGCAGTAATATTTTGAAAGGCATCTTTTTTTTTCTGAGCAGTAGGTTTCAATTGTGGCCTTAAAATATTCAGCAAACCCTGTCGTAAACAGATGTGCTGTCATCTAGGCTTTGCTATTCCATTTATAGAGCACAGGCAGAGTAGATTTAGCATAATTCTTAAGGAACCTAGGATTTTTGGAATGGTAAATGAACATTGGCTCCAAATTAAAGTCCCCAGCTGTAGTGCCCTTTATTAAGGGAGTCAGCCTGTTCTCTGAAGCCTTCAAGTCAGGCACTGACTTCTCCTTTCCAACTATGAAATATGAAAGTCTTGGATGGCATCTTCTTCCAACATAAGGTTGTTTTCATCTACATTGAGAATCTGTTGTTTCGTGTAGACACCTTCATTATCTTAGCGAGATCTGGATAACGTGCTGCAGCTTCCACATCAGCAGTTGCTGCCTCACCTTGCACTTGACTCATACGTTATGGAGACAGCTTCTCTCCTCCAACCCCATGAACCTGCCTCTGCTAGCTTCACACTTTTCTTCAGCAGCTTCCTCACCTCTCTCAGCCTTCATAGAATTGACCAGAGTTCAGGCCTTACCCTGGATTAGGCTTTGGCTTAAGGCAATGTTGAAGCTGGTTTTATCTTCTATCCAAACCAGTAAAATTTCTTCTGTGTCAGTGATGAGGCTGTTTCGCTGTCTTAGGATTCATGTGTTCACTGGAGTACCACTTTTTTCTTTCAAGAACTTTTCCTTTGCCTTCACAGCTTGGCTGACTGTCCTAAGAGACCTACCTAGCTTTTGGCTGATCTCTGCTTTTGAATTGTCTTCCTCACTGAGTTAATCATTTCTAAGCTTTGGATTTAAAGTGAGAGACATGTGACTTTCTTTTGCTTGCACATTTGGCCATTGTCATGTTATTAATTGGTGTAATTTTAGTATTGTTGTGCCTTGAGGAATAGGGAGGCCAGAGGGGAGGGAGAGATGGGGGAACAGCTAGTAAGAGTGAGGACACACACATTTATTAAGTTTGTCATCTTATATGGGTGCTGTTCATGGTGATTTAAAACAATTACAATAGTAACATTAAAGATCACTGGTCACAGATCACCATAAAATATAATAATAATGGAAAAGTTTGAAATATTGTGAGGATTACCAAAATGGGACACAAAGCAGGCAGATGCTGTTAGGATCTTGAGATCATCATGCTAAGTGAAATAAGCCACAGAGAAAAAACCAAGAACTACACTATTCCACTCATATGTGGAACATAGAATTGAAAGCAACAAAGAAGCAAAACTCCTGGACATAGTCAATAATTTAGTAGTTACCTGAGGGTAAGGGAGAGGGGGGTGGAGGAGAAGGGACAGGGACACAAACACATGGTGATGGAAAGAGAACTGACTTTGGGTGATGAACACACAATGCAACACACAGAAGGTGTAATGTAGAACTGTACACCTGGGACCTATGTAATTTCTACTAATGAATGTCACCCCAATAAATTTAACAATTAAAAAAAAGAAAAGAAAAATGGCACCAATAGACTTGCTCCACACAGGGTTGCCACAGATCTTCAATTTGTAAAAAATGCAGTATATGCAAAGTGCAAGAAAGTAAAGTACAATCCAACAAGGTCTGCTTGTACTTCAAATAAGATATTTGGGATGTGAAAATTGTTGGTAAAATACCTACAAGTGTAGAGATATATAGGAGTATAGTTTTTGGAAATCTATAGCATCCCAATGGGTCCCAGGTGGGCCGGGGAACCTTGCTCTTTGAATTTTATATTTCTTTCTGGATTCAGTGATTCTGCTCTGCCCCCACCTCAGTGTCACCAGTTGGTACAACTGACCTAGTGAGGTGCATCCTCATAGCTTCACTTCAGCACAGTTGTTCTTGCCATAAAACGTTAACATCTCTTTTCTAAGTATGCTTAATTTAATCTGGCCCCAGATAGACTAGACATAGCTCTCAAATCCATAGTAATTTTCAGTAAGAAGGTTTTTGTAGGAAAATATATGTCAACTTAGATCAGCAGAATATGACTTTAATTTAAAATTTGTTAAATACTAAATCCTCTAGTATTAATTGTATATTGCTTTTATTTTTCAGTTAGCAAAAGAAAACCCAATAATGAGTTTTTATTTTATATAGTAGAACTATTTATGATTATGTTGCTCAAATTAAGAGTATTCTCCCCTGATAACATATGAAAACATTTTATCTCTGTTTGGTTAGAATTTAGAACCTTTTGTGTAGCTGTTATATTAGAGTTTTGGAAATGGGAGACTATGGCTCACCACCCTGTGTCTATTGCCTTTTCCTCTAACAATGCTAATCAATTAGCACCCTAGAGGTAACCTCACTGAAAAAAGACCAGGTGCCAATTACCACATTTGGGATTTATGCCTAAGGCTCCCAATTATCTTCCTGGAGTTCAGAATCTATCTCCTTTCAATTTACATTTAATATAGTAGGGAGCCCTGGGGCTTGAAGTAACTGGTTCTGCTTTAGTTACTGTATTTTTACATTTTGAAAAGAATACATTTAGCTGGAGAAGGTTAAAATTAGAGACTGCAAGGCCATAGGACATCCACAATTAGTGCTGCCTCCTCACCACACAACCCCCTGTGAGTCTTGAAACTCAGTGAACAGTCCGCTCAGCCAAACCTATTCTGTTCTAGACCATGAGGAACCAAATTGCAGGGGGTCTCACATGCCTCTTTAAATAGGCTTTGGTAGAGTAGATTGGCTTTGGTAGAGTAGATTGAGATGAAGGATGCAATCTGTTCAGTTCTGGGAAGACAGGCTGACCACCCAAGCAGAAGGAAACATACTACCTTTGTGGCACTACACTCTGGAGACCACGGTTCCCCACTTTCCTTTGCTGCACTGGTTTCTGAATACTCTTTTAACTTTTGGACCCTCCTAGTAAACTGTACATGCTTAGAGTGGGGACTGGCCTTTGTTTGTCTCTGTGCTCCTGGGACAAAGATTCTGATACTAAAATGTCATTCAATCGGCATCATTTGACACAGAATGGACTGAGGTCCATGCACAGCCCTAGGTAACGGACAGACCCCATCTGTCTGAAACCTCACAGCAAAAGATGGAGGTGGTTTCCGGAATCATCACTATTATACTGATATTTTTCTTCTAATTATTAGTAACACATTAGAAATTAAGAAATTGAGATTTCAGGGAGGTTGAGGGAAGTTCCAGCTGTTGAGTGATTAATGAGTATGTGTCCACTACATAGTGGGAACACTGTAAGCTAATCCAGCGAGAGTTTATTTATAGCCACTCCTCAGATGCCAGGTTGTCCCTGTTTATCTGAACCTTATTCCTTGGGCCTGTTGGAGGATTAGAACGTTATTTGCCTTTGCTGTATTTTAACACCCTCTGACAGAGAACAGCTAGTACATATAAATTATCTAATTTGAAACTGTTTAGGAAAGAAAAATTCTATTACAAAAAGGCTTAGCCTGATCCGGATACCTGGCTCAAGAATTCTTCCCCTGAACTATTCCTGAGAACCATGACACATAGAAATTATACCATGGGTTATGTGGACTGGTACATCCAAGAGTGAGAATGTGGGTATGAATTTATTAATGCTAGAGTAGGTCTGAAGTACTTCACTCAGTGTACAAAACTAAGTTTATTATAAAACTTCATTAAGGCAGTTAGCTTTCAAGATGCAATTAGTGATGACTTCATTAAAGCATCATTATTTTAAGTGACGAAGCTATGAAAGCACTTTTATTTTTAATTTGTAAGTCAAATTCATAGCGTACAACATAAGATGTTAACTTTACAAAATCACCTTAAAGTAGCTAAAAGATTTAACATTTGATAAACTGGGGACAGCAAGCAATGCTTTAAATTGGGTCAACTTGTATAAATTCTGGTCTCCTTTTAGTACTTGGTATACTATAGTATCATTTTTGCAGGAAGCATGTATTTGATAACATTTCTGATACTTCTAAACTTTAACATTCTCCAATGGTTTTTAGAAGATTCCCTTTTTTGATAAGCAAAATTTCCAATCATGAATCAGTTAATATATTACTTGTGCTTTCAATGAACATTTCAAATGATTTAAAGGAGACTTTTCCATTTATTCTTAAAATGAGATTAGTATAGAATTGTATTTCTAAATATATTTAATATAAAGATTTGTTGCTCTTCTAGGAAATAGGTTTTTATTTATTTATTTATTTATTTATTTATTTATTTATTGCCTCTATAATAGGTGAGAAATACCCCAAAAATTTTGTTTTGGATCTTTTTTTTTCTTTCTCCACTTTCCTTCCATCCCTCTCATTCTCCCTTCTTTCCTCCCTCTCTCCCTCTCTCCCTTCCTCTTCCTGTCTCTTTTTCTCTTCCCTCTTCCCTCTTTAACTGACAATTTAAAGTATATAAGTTGATGAATTTTGACATATGTATACACAAGTGAAACCATCACCACAGTCAAGCTAATGGAACTGCCCGTTGCACCCAGGAGTTTCCCGTGCTCCTTTGGAATCCCTCTCCCCCACTCCTCCCCGCCTGCCAATACCCCATTTCCAAGGAAGCACTGACCTGCTTCAGGTCACCACATGGTATTACATTTCCTTGAGCTTTATATAAATGGTCATACAATATGTACCTATTTTACTGGTTTTGACTCAGCAAAATTATCTTGAGATTCTTCCATGTCTTAGTGTGTATATCAATAATTCATTTTTATTGCCAAATAGTATCTCATCATATTAAATGCATCAGATGTTGACTGACAACTGATGCATTTGTTGACTGACATTTAGATTATTTTCCGTTTTTGACTCGTATGCTTCCTTTTCCCTTGGGTAACCACCTAAGAAATGGTTGAATCATGTGGTAGGTAAATGTTTAACTTTCTTAAAAACTATCAAAATTCCAAAGTTGTGGTATCACCGTCAGTATAGGAAAGTTTCAGTTTATCCACATTCGCTCCAATGCTGATAAAGTCACCCTGTTAAATTGTAGCCATTCTAATAGGTATAGTAGTATCCCACTGTCATTTTAATTTGTATTTCCTCAATAATTAGTGTGTTTGAATACCTCTCTATGTGCTTATTTGTCATCCTTATATCTTATATGATGAAGTATCTATTGAAAACTTTGTCCATGTCTAAGCTGTGCTGTTTGTTTCTTATTATTAGGTTTTGAGAATTTTTTATGTATTCTAGATACAAATAAATTTTCAGATATGTGTTTTACAAGTATTTTCTTCAGTGTGTGGTTAGTATTTTCATTCTCTTAACAATGTCTTTAGAAGAGCAGTTGTTAATTTTGATGAAGACTAATTTATCAATTTGTACTTTGATGAATCATGATTTTGGTATCTCATCTAAGATATCTCAGCCCAAGCTCACAAATGTTTTCTTGTAAGTTTTCTTCTAGAAATTTTATAATTTTAGGTTTTATATTTAGATTTATTATCTATTTTGAGTTAATTATGCTTGATGATGGCTCACAGCTAAAGGAGCTCCACTGTCCCAAAGTCATCCCTTTTCATGGGATCAACCTGCATCCAGTGATGGGCTGATACAGAGCCACAAGACCTTCCTTTGAGCAAAGACAATTGTGAAGGGCCAGTCCAGCTTTGGAGTCCCCCATGAAATTGGCTGAGGTCACTGTTGCATTTCTGCTTCTCTGTTTACTTTATAGACATTGCTTCCAAGAATCATCTCCCATTTCCTAATGACCCTAACTTAATCACAAAATCAGAATAGGTCCAACCTAATGAATGAGGTTTTGTGAATGTATAAGAAATGCCAAATAGCCATTGTGTTGTCATTTGAAGGCAAGACAAAAGATACAAATAGAAATTGTCATAGTAACTTCGATAGCCCTTCAGAGAAATTTTTCTTAATACAAGTAATAGATGTAATAAATATTTGCAAACTTTAAGGAAGTAAAATCTATTTTATTTAATAAAGCCTGGTAATGTTCATTTATTCAATCTAAAAAATTGCCTTTTTCCCCACAAAGAACACAAATAGTATGAAAATAGGACCTTTACTTCTAGGGACATCTGCCAGTTTCCTAGATAATATCTAACATTGCTCTATCTATGTGAGTCATTTTATCTCCCCAAATGTTGGCACATGAAATGTTAGTTGGAGATTCTACCTATAGCTAATTTCACATTGAAATCTTGCAGTGATGAGGGGCTGATCCATATCATGCTCTCCTGACCCAATCTCCCCTTCTCAACCAAATTTAAGTTGTGTAGCCTATATGATATACAGACACAACTTCAACAAAGATATCAGGTCAAGCAGTACATGGAAAGGTGGTAATGATGATACCCATGTCATTGATGAGAAATATATTTTTTTCCTTTGACTATTATCAAGAAAGATCGAAATCTCAATTTGCATTTAATTTAACAATTATTAAGATGTTTGAATGTTAATTGGTTGCAATTGGCTAATGGCTTACCTTAGTATTTTATTTATCTGAATAATTTATTTTTTCACAATACCCATTCAAGGTGGGAGACAGAGAGGACCTGTCTATTCATTGTAGTTACTAAGGGAATCTGGATGGCAGCTTCACCTGGAAATGCACTTCTGCACTCCAGGTGGCAGCAATGAAAGGAGGATCAAACTGTATAACTGGTGCTCCACCGATAAGTTACACACACCACTCCCGCAGTATTTCAAAGAAGTCCCATGCCAAAAATAACTTTAAGGATTGGGAAAGTGATATCACACCATGTGCAGAGGAGAATTTTCATAAATATCTTGGTGGACAAAATTATAGCATTATAAATCTAGATGTAAAAAAAAAGGAAATAATTCAACCTAAGAAAAGAAAGGCTATAAATAGATACAAAATAAAGGAAAACATTAGCTCCAGAATTTATGTTAATAATAAGTTCTATTTAACTGGAGAACAGAGGCCATAAAAGAAATCTTAGTTTAAAAAGAAGTTGGCCAAAGAACTGCAAACTGTCCTTTACAAAATGAGCCTTCGCAAGCAATTGGGCAAGCAGACCTATTTTGTTTTTAACTTCTGTGATAGAGTACATGTATAAGAAACAAAAGGTCCTGTTTTTGCATGCAAATGTGTTTCTTTATATTTTTTAAATGTCAACAGGCAAAATTTAGAAAACATGTGACATTGAAAGATTGTTTACAGATAGGATGTTTTTCAGAATTTCCCCAAGAGGCATTGGTGGTGCAAAGAACCTCTATAAACAGAAGCATTTGAATGTCTGCAGATTTGTTTCATCAAATGCCCATGACATTGTTTCTCCATCTGGCTCCTTCAAATGGCAAAAAAAAAAAAAAAAAAAAAAATTCCAAACAACGGGCATTATTTGGGGAAACCATGCTAATCTGTGCTGTGTAGTGCTGACATTTTTTTTTCTGTGAGGGTGAACATGATGAGAAGTTGGCATGTATAGAAGGAAGTTGTGAGATGTAAAAAGGGGGCAGAAGTGAAATATATATGAAGGCTGCCCAGAAAGTATCCAGCCACGTAATAGGAAAAACAGAGGCATTTATGGCTGGACTTTTCTGTACAGCCCTTGCATATTTAAATATATATAGTCAGTTGAACTCAAGGTTTACTCTGAATTAATATTCTGGATAAACTCAAGTTTCATGTATAATTCTATCATCTTCTGAAACTTGAAAGTTTAGATCAGAGGTAGATAGTGCAAGGGGCAAGTGTGTTTTGGGGACCATCTAATCAACCAGTCTGACTTTGAAAGTACACTTCTATTGCTGTGGACTAAATAAAAACACTTTGCAAAACTTCAACATTTCCTTGAGACAGAATATCCTCCAGAGGGTTTAGACAATTATTCAATCTCGCCTCTACAAAGGAGTCAGTCTCCCTTTGGGAGGCATTCTCGGTGCTAGAGAGAAGCTGGAAGACAGTGGGGATGACCTGGGAGTGAGAAGCCCAGGAGGTAGGCTCTCAGGGACACAACCTGGTCTCTGGCTGCCCTCAATCTCATCAAGCAGATTGGCTTAATTTGATAGTTTTGTTAAACCGAAATTTGCTCCTGGGAATAATAACCCTAGGTCATCATGTCAATAGCTGAGCTGTTTGTGTTAGATCAGGTATCAGAGTCAATCAGTTATTTTAAAATGTATCTAATAATTTGAATCAATGTGATTTGTTATCTGTACTTAATGAGATTCAGAGAAATCAAGCATTTCTTCAAGTTTTGGTTAGAGTTTGTTTCTTCAAAAAAGGTGATTCTCTCCTCAAAGTTATGCATTAATGGACAAAGATGAGAAGATAACTTAATCTATACCTCTTAAGAAAACTTACCATTTACCATTATTTCAACCTGTTTAAGAAGCCTTTGTAAATATTCAAAGTAGGGAATGAAAATTATTTATTACAACATATTATTATATCCTTAATATATTAAGGTCTCATATAGATCAATGAGGAAAACATTAGTCCTTAAATATAATAGAAAATGAATAAAAGACACAAACCACAATTTTCAAAAGAAGACATACAAATATCCAAATGTCCAAAATTGCATTTATCAAATAAAATGTCCAAATTTAATAGAAGTCAAAGAGATTTTTAAAATTTTAATTTACATGTCATATTTACCTGTAAATTTGACAACTATAAAAAGTACTGAAAATATTATTATAGGCAAATGCCATTATAGGCAAAAAGAAAACAATGATTCTCATATAGTATTGGTGGGAGTGTTAATTTTGGGAAAGTAATCTTAAGTATATATCAAGTGTATACTCTTTAAAATCCAGTAACCACTTTGTACATATAGGAGGGCTTTCCAGAAAAATGTCCAGCCATAAATGCTTCTATTTTTTCATATTACATGGCTAGATACTTTCCTGACAGCCTTCACATATTAAGAAAATAAAAGGTTCCCAAAGATGCATAAACATGCTTATTACAATGTTGCCCAATAGTAGGAAAAACCACATATGCACATAGTAAAATTTATTGTGACTATTAAAATTATGGTAATTTTTAAAGTTAAAATTATGGAAAATGACATAGGAGGGCTGTCCAGAAAAAAATCCAGCCATGAATACCTCTATTTTTCATACTACATGGCTAGATACTTTCCGCAGTATATCACTGAAATATAGATTATTTATACCTAAGAGTATGACATTGTTAATTGAAAATGATCATAATTTAATCATGTATGATATGAATCAATGTGTAGTTTTTTTAATGTGTTATGCATCTTACAGGTTCACATACACAAGTCTAGAAGGCAATGAACCAAGGTATCTCAGGCAGCCAGAGCTGCCCTATCAAAATATTATGCCAGCAGGCATTGGGTATGTGTGACTTAAACAACAGACATTTATTTCTCACAGTTCAGAAGTCAGAGATTAGGGTGTCAGTATAGTTGGGTCCTGGCCTGCAGATGGTTGCCCTGTTGCTGTATTCTCACATGGTGTGTGTGTGTGTGTGTGTGTGTGTGTGTGTGTGTGCGCGCGCGCGCACGCAGGGGGATGGTGAAAGAAAGGGAGGAAGGAAGGGAGGGAGAAAGGTAGAGGGAGAAGAGAAAAGGTGACAGAGGGAAGGAGCTCTCCGGTTTATTCTTAAAAAAAAGGATGCCGATGGCATCATGGGGACCCTACCCTCATGAGCTCACCTAACCCTGATCACCTCCCAGAGGCCCCACCCCCTAAAGTTACCACATTGGAAGTTAGGGTTTCAACATATAAATTTGAGGGGTCAGGGGATGCAGCCGTTCAGTTCATAGCATGTTACAATCTCTGGGTGGTAGGATTACAGATGATTTTTAATGTCATTTTTATATCTTTTATATTGTCTAGATTTGGGGAACATAATACATAGAAATCAATGGCACAGAAATGATGCTTAGTACATGTCCTTTCCTCATTCTCCTCTCCTATCCTCATAATATTGAAGTTTACTTATCTGAATATCTCCTTTTGTCAACTTATATCACATTAGGAGATCCAAAAGGGTAGGGGATTTGATTAATTCATCTTTATCCTCCAGAGTGTAGCTCTAGGACCTACATATCAAAGGTACTCAATAAACATATGAATGATTCCTATGGGTTTGTCATTATGTAGCTGGAGACATTGTGTTTTTCAGTTAGGGAAGAAAACACTCTTAAATCATACACTTAATGCAAAAGTAAAGTTAAATTGGGAGAGAGTTTTAAATTAAATATGATTCAGAAACATTCTTTGGAAAGCAGTAAGGCCTGTTTTGCTTGTTTCAAATGCCTAAAGAAAATGCTATAAATTCTAAAACAGCCTGATTTCCCTAGGGGCTATTACCGCTTAGACTCTTCCTTAAAATAAAAATATCAATGTCTATGGTGACTCTTTCTGAATTCTATTCATTTTTCTCCTTCTAAGTAAAGCAAGACTTGGCTTTTGTGCCTTTAGATTAGTTCTTATGGTTTTTTTGTTTGTTTGTTTGTTTTGTTTTTTTAATAATTGTGTTACTGAAAATTTAGAAAAGTCTTTCCCATAATAACTTTCTTTGTGACTGCTTAACATGTAATGCTGAGATCCAAATGGTTTGGTTTCAGAACTAATTAGTGGCTTAAAAAAAGTCTAGTACCCACAAGGTAACTTTCAAATTACTAAAGTGCTTAACCCTTAGTATACTAGAAAAATAGTCATCATCATTTACCATCCATATCAAATAAACCCATTTAAATGTTTTATTTTTAAAGTAATCTTTCTAAGAATTTATGTAATAATAATGACATAGTCAAAAATACTTCATTAGACATTTTAGTAAGAATTTATAGCAAATCTCTTTATATCAAGTAAAACTTCTGGCACATAAACATTTAAAAGATGAAAAAATACTGTCACACATCCTCTTAGCAAACAGGAAAGTCCTAGTTCTTATCACCAAAAATTTTGTGACAATCTTTTCTGTATGAGAATATCCTATTTCTTTTTTGTCCTGAGAGACATGTTTTTTGATTCATGTGTTTAAGGACATTGATCTTATTCTCTAGGAAGTTATGATCTAAAGATTCATAGTCTATTTTACTTATATAATTAATTCCACTGTCAACATTAGTGTCCAGAACAGCACTGTCCAATAGAAATATACTGCAAGCCATTTATATAATTTAAAATTTTCTATGAGTTCCCTGGTGGTGTAGTGGCTTAAGGCTTTGGCGCTGGCACTGTCAATGCTGCGACCTGGGTTCGATTCCCAGTCAGGGAGCTACCCACATACAAAAAGTAAATAAATAAATAAAATAAAATTTTCTAGTAGTCACATTAAAAATTTTAAATAAACAGGTGAAAGTGAATTTTAATAATATATTTTATTTAACCTATCAAAAATACTGTCATTTCAACATGTAACCAATATAAAAATGTATTGTGATGTTACATGCCTTTTTATTGTGCTAAGTCTTCAAAGTCTTGCGCAAGTATTTTATACTTACAACACATCTTAATTGAAGTACTGAAGAGGCACAAATGGTTAATGGCTACTGGACAGTGCTGGTGGAGAGTGTTGCTCTCCACACGCATCCCGATTTGTCTAAGAATTGTGAAATGCTCTCCTTTATAAATTTTCTTCTTTTTGGACATTATGAATAAAAAAAAATTTAGTATTCACAACTGTGTTTAATAAAAGCCAAAAGTAGCTTATTAAAATGGTATCTCATCTTCTACACCTTGGAAGATTATGTAATACTTTTGGCACAATAAGAAAATGAAAGATAATTATTAATTTTACTATTGTACTGTCCTCCTAAAAAATTCCACATTTTTTTTGGAAGGAGGTCTTTTTAATTTCTCAAGTTTTAGTTGAAAATAATTGATAAATAGTGAAAAAAAATTCCTAAAATGATTAAGTGACCATGTATTTTAAATACAGAAAAAAAAATAAGATTACTAAGATCCCACAATATATCTTAGGTTTGCAAAAGGCTCCAATGGATCTGTATTACATTTGCAAGATAGAATGAGTTTTGTTCTATTTAAACACACACACACACACACACACACACACACACACACATTCTAAGTAAGAATAACAGCTACGAAATATTAATTTTTATGAATAGAATGGCTCAAAAACAGAAACTCAAAACTTCATTTGGGTCCAATGAACTCTAATGGTACAATGAGGGTTAAATTGCATTAGTAAACAATATATGGGGAAATTTTACAGAGATACATTTTTTAAAAATCCTCTTTCCTTTTATATAAGCTGCTGTCTTTCATCGAAGCTTTTCTTAAGTTTTCCCCTCAAACATTTCTTGGAACACTTTTTTCTATAGCCCTAGTACACCCTTCACTCTCTCTTCTTTAATCTCTCCCATTCATTTCAGAACCCCCAAAAGAACATGTCTAGCAAGGTTAACAAAAGGAACAAACAGAGCAGACCAAGTAAAAATTCTCATTAGCAGGCAGAGAAGGGCACAGGCCATGCCCTCTTCTTTTACATTTTTAAATTTTTGTTCTTATCTTATACATAATGATTTACTTTTTCAATAAGGAGTAACCAGGCTAGATGTAGGTGCATAATGCCAAGACCTCTGGAATTTCTAAGAGTTTCAGGTCTTTATGATCAACACTCAGGCTCTTTTCCAGGCTGTGATCTCCCACATGCTATACCATTGAACCATAAAACCTAGAGCTTAAAAAGAAGATGCTTTTAAAAACTTACTCCTGTGGATCAGGTATTATGCTAAGCATTTTCTGCATCACCACATTTAATCATCACAGCAGCCCTGCTGAGCTATCATTTCTTCCATTTTTACAGGTGATGAGATGGAGGCTCAACACAATACAATGGCGTGTTTACCACTCACACCAATAATAAGTAATAGTCAGTCAGATTCACATTTAAAATCAACAAACCCCAGACTAGCTGGTATTAAGGGAGAAATGAATTATTAAAGAATAGTAGGTATTTCAGACAATCTCAAGGAGAATCAGAGAACCAGGCTTGGCGACTCCGATTTCCCTGCCAGATTTTGGCAAAGAACCAATTACTGCTGCTACTAGACATAGGGTCCTTGTCACTTGTTACTTCCCCTGAGTTTGAGATACTACTTCTAAGTCTTTTGTCCCTGCAACCTTTGAACAGAGAATGACCCTCTCAACGTGGCCAGATTCCATTCCATTTGGCACCTGTCACATCACTGTCACCCAGGCTTGTATGTCTGATTGGTGGAGCCACATGGCACAACTTGGATGCATACAATGCTTGAGAGGGAGTTTCTGGCTTATATTTTGGTGAGACGGGATTCATGAGATGGGAAATTCTCCCAAGATGTGAAAGACACTGAACTGTAAAAATAGCATGACAAATGGCCACCAAAGTGAGCGAGATGAATTAGATATAATAGTCTTCTCATTTCACAAGTGAGAAAACTGAGGCCTAGTGCGTAGCTAATGTTGGGCATGCTATGCCATCTTATCTGATATTCTGGCCATGACTCTTAGTAATATTTTGACTGGAGACCTTAAAAGAAGTGGAAATTCACAGCAATAGAGAGCTCTCCCGTCTGTCCTCTGCTTACCTTATCATATTGGAATGTACTATGGAAATTGTTGCTAAACTTTTATCTGATCCAAAAGAATGCATAACACATTTCTCCTTCAAATCTTGGTAAGGAATGAAGTCTGTGCAAATGCCAGGCTGGGTTAGAGGAGTGGATTCTCATGGAAAAGCTTTCTTAGGAAACATGAAGTTCAATTAAGGATTTCCTTGCTAGGTTTTGGGAACATCTTTACAGTATTGAAGTTCTTATTATTGCAGTTAAATGTCTTGGTTTTTTTTTTTAAGTTTAGTTATTTAGAGCCTAAAATTTATTAGCAGGAAAAAATTACCTTCATTCTGAACACCATCAGTCATAAAACATTTGTTGTTGATTATTCTCAGTTTAGCAATAATTTATTCACAAAGCTAAGTTTGAAAAACCTCAATTAATTTGAATAGTAAAATTCTATCACTTACTCATAAGCTGACCTGAAAATCACTTTTCCTGTAGGTATGTACATTTCCTAAAACATTAGAATGCAGTGAGAGGAGGAAAAAACAGTCTTGGTGGCAAAGTACTCAAAATCTAAACTTATGTATGATGTGAAAGAAAATAAATAATCTCGTCTTAAAAAACTCACCTATGCAGCACTGTCTTTACAAATGGGAAAAGTATTTGCATTATTATATGCTCCAATAAACCAAAATATTATTGAAAATAAGGAGTATTTTTTGTTTCCTTTATTAAAGTGATCAAATTCTTTTCCTTCAGTAAGATTATTACTCTTTACTTTTTCTTTTTTCTTTCTTTTTTTTTTTTTTTTGGTGGTTCCCTGACTGGGAATCGAACCTAGGCCGCAGCATTGGGAGCGCTGAAGCCTAGCCACTACCAGGGAATTCTCTACTTTTACATTTTTTTATTATGTTCAATACATCTTTTTTTCATTTTTCTCCCAACAATCCTATGAAGTAGGTAAAAGTAGTTGAATTTATTTTAACATTGCCTAATTCTTTCACTCTGTAATTTACCTGCTTTATACTTTTGTTTTATGTTATATGTATTTATGTAGTAAAATACGTATAACATAAAACTGACCATTCAAACCATTTTAAAGTGTGCAGTTCAGTAGTGTAAATAAAGCATGTTCACAGTTTTGTGCAACTGGTCTCAAGAGCTTTCTCATTTTGCAAAACTGAAACTCTATACCTACTATAAACAGCAACTCCCCATTAGCCCTTCTCTTTTATTTTTAAAAGAAATTAAAATATTTTCTTAATGAATTGACACGCTTTGAGCTGAATTAAAATGAGAGGTCGCCTGTTAAGAGTTTCAGGTAGGCCATTATTTAATTATTTATGAAGTTATCAAGTGTCACATGGTCATTTCTCTTTAATTTCCATACCAACAATCTTTCTATAAGTTAAAATCTGAGTCAACAAATCCTTTCGAGTATCTTTTTTAAAATTCTATCAGTGATGCTATAGAAATGCGAAAGTAGTTAAATCTTTCATAGGATTAAAGATTGGCCTTTAGAAATGTATTTGTTTTTGTTTTTTATTTTTTCTAGTAAAATAGTATTCTGGAACCTTGCTAAAGCAACTTGTTATTGAATACCAGTCCATCTTGAACTTGGTCCAGGGGAATTCAGGGACTATAGTTTGGAAATTTTACCTGATAAGACATTCAATTCATAATTTAACACAGATGATGTAGAATATATAGAGGTCTGATTACTTTTAGATTCCATGAACCTATAAAAATTTTCACCCCCAAAATAATTGGAGTTGGTTCTCACAGGACTGCCAACTTTTCCATCTTTCTCAAGAAGAAAAACCAAAACACTTAAACACAACGATTTCCATATACTATCACCACTATTTGTTAAAGAAACATCTTTTTAATGCCAAAATATACATGTATAATGGTCATAATCTCAGAATAAAGGACAGTCATCTAGATGGAACAAATTTGGCTTTGTGAATAATTTCACAATGTTCTTTTTAAAATTTTACTTTTGCCCTTTTCTTGCTGACTGGTGATAATGTTAGCGTTAACCAACACTGATCTATATGGGCTGGCATGTGGGACCCACTAATGTAATTAAGCCCTTTGGCCTGGGGTTTCTTGGGTTCTCCTTGCAGATTCACTTTGCACCCTTCCGCCACTCTGCTCTTTCCCAGGAAATCGCCTCTCTCTGGACTTGTCACTCAGGCTCCCTTGCCCTCTAGCTTCTTGTTGGGCTCAGTCCAAGGGAGATAGAAACAGAAGGACAGAGGGTGAGAAGAGATAATGAGGTCAGGCTATTTATTCCACCAGTCCATTCACTACTACTGCCTGTCCACTCACTACTCCTGCCTGCACACAAGGTGACAATGGCTGTGTCCCTCTACTTAAGTCTCAGCTCACGAGGTGGCCCTCTGGGCGAGGACTCTTTCTTGATCTTGTACTAATCCTCTCCCATGACCTCCTTCCCTATGTGTTCCAGGTAAGGCAGATGGTACCTTCACTTCAGGGGTTACCTCGCCATCCTTTGTTGATGCCCTTAACTGTGTCCACACCTCTGTACATAGTCCCTACATTAAACTCCCCTCAGTCGTTCCATTGGAGTGGTCATCTGTATCCTGCAGGGACCTGACCAAGACATTCAGCATTTAAAGATGAAAAACTGAGGCCCCGAGAAGTGAAGGCTAAAAGTTACATAGCTCAAGTCAAACAGTCAGTGAAGTCCAGAAAGTGGCCTTCCAGATTACAGAGTTCTCCTTAGTCAGTGCTCATCTTGCATCCTCCCACAACCATCTCCTCCACAGTGATATTGATGGGCACTTTCTAGACCTTCTTTCCACTGGGCTTTGACACTAGTTGTAGTTTGTTCAAGTTCCAAATTAAAAATGTCTTCTTAGGGGACAATGGAGGCAACTTCAAGCACAGAGAAATACTGTTTTCACTAACATAGACTGAAATCAGGAAAACAACGTTTTTAAGTGGTTGCCTAAATAGAGATGGGCAATTTGGCCAAAGAAACTTATGCAAAAGCAAAGCACAAAAGGACATGAGAGTGACAAAATTTATACTCTGAAATGAATTCTGATCACCAAATATGAGGGGAGGGATGACAGAAATCTACCTAGAACAAGGAGCTGAACTAGGAGCCTGAAGAAAGACTAATTTGTCAAGCACGGAGTGGGGAAGGTATGTTCTATAGTTGTAAATAGAAGACGTCCCAAGCTTGGCCACTGCAGAATGTGTTGAGAGCATGTTTTATCTGGCAGCAAATTACTGGTCCACCAAGCAGGGGCTGCGGCTGGAAGCCTGGACATTTGAAGCTCAGATTTTTAAAAACATTTGTCTTAAACAGACCCATGTCAAAATGCTCTGCTGTAAACATGGAGTTTTCTATAACCACATCTTTATTTAGCAATCTGGCTTTTAAATAAATGCACAGTACACATTTAACGTATTAACATTGTTCTAATTGCATACTTGACTGAATTTCCCACTGCTGTCATTTAATCATTTGCTGAGACAAAAATGTCACAGCAGGGACTTTCTTTTACCAGGGTTTATAAATAAGCTAGAAAGTTTTAATATCAAATGATTCTCTTTAAAGGAGTTAGGATAATGGAATTATTAATAATATTAACTGATGGAGTTCCCTGGTGGTGTAGTGGCTAGGCTTTGGTGCTCTCAACGCTGCAACCTGGGTTCGATTCCCAACCAGGGAACTACCCCCACAAAAAACAATGATATTATTAACTGAGCCCTGCATCTGTCTAGGCAGCTACCTGCTTTAACCTCATTTGATCTTCACAACAGCTCTGCCTGCCATCATCACCCAACTTCATTGCCATCTCCTTGCTCTCCACTGCACTATCTTTGCATCTGGCCTTGGCAAGCAGAATTTCTCTAAGGCTCTGATCCATGTCGGTGTCCCAGGCTGGATGCATGGAAAATGTTGCTCAAAGAAGTCACTGTTACAGCCTCTCAGCCTGAAGGACTGCTCTTTCTGGTACAAGCACCTTCTTTGACTGCTGAGCCTTCACTCAACAACTATTTATTGAGCTCCTACTAAATGCTCAGTGCAGTGTTGTCTTGCCTCTGTATGCAGGAGCATTTCTAAGTTTTGCATGTGGATTCAGAGGAGGGTAGAAGATTTTGATTAATCAGAGATCTTGAACCAGTCAGAGATCTTGAGAGTGGAAGGAGTTTGAATGACTGAGGAAAAACAAGGTCATTGTAAGGCAAAGAGATACTGACTTAAAAGTAAGGAAGGGGACAATAAAAAGATACTGAGATGGGTTAGAGAAATCAAGAAAAATTAAATTAGGAAAAAAAAAAGAGTCAATTTTCCGCCAGATTCTCAAATGAGAAACCTCTGCAGTCAAAAGAAAATCTACTCTTACAATTTTGTGTAAGATTTGTCAATTAGTAGATGGTCAACTTTCATAAACATTATAATAATCTATAGTTTCCTTAGTGTAATAAAGGAGTTTATTGAGTTTTAAATATTCTGTAGTATTCTTTCAGTTCAATCATTGTGGTTATCTTAGCTACATATATTACTTAGATTAGTGATTTGATATTTAGGTAGAATATTTTAAGACAAAGACTGGAAGTTACAAATTGAAATTTAATTCCCATTGAATTGCTGGAATTCATCATTTGAAAATCCATAGATTCAATCCCCAAATACCTGTATGTATCATATATTTTTAATATGTGATGTCATATAAGAGACTTACTTAGCATATCATTCATCAATTACTTTAACCACCAATACAATTTCATGTTTATATTATAATTAACATAAATTGCTTTATGTAGGGTGTGTCCACGTGTGCCTGAAGCAGAGTGAACTTCATTGTGTCAGTTCCACTTTTCTGCTCTTCTGTCATTGTATCCTGTAAAACTGGGACAATGACTGACTACAACTAACTTTTTTAGAATCCTTGAAACCACATACCTACATCCAAAACTCTTAACCCATGTATTTACCTATTTCTGAAATTATTCTTGATTTAATGTTTATTCCTTTGTTTGGTTAATGAGGGTTGCCTCCTGCTAAAAAGTACATGTTTTTGTATAAGCCATTTTTACCTCAGTGAAGATACATTTATGGCTTTCTCTGGGTGGGGGACCAGGAAGGCAAGTCAGAGGGGGGGCAGCTGGGGTGAAGAAGACAGACTGCATTCTTCACAGTTTGCTCAAGACTCTGTGTTCTATAACACATGACAATTTCTTAAATCTATCTGTACAGAAAGTCCTATGTTACTTAATAACTGCCTTCCGTCAAGCATGTTTCACTTGGCTTTACTTAAATGCTTTTGTCTTACTGGAAATGGTTGTCCTTGGCTGGGAAAATTTGATATTTGGAGAAAGAAGACCTAGAGAAATACGTTAGCTGAACTTGTTTGGTCTACTCACAAGAATTTTAAAAAACTTTCTCTTGACATCCAACATTTGACAAGAAGATTCTCCTTGGAAAAGAGCAATCTAGATCAGGGATTCCCAATCTTATTGGCACAGTTTGGCTTCTTAACAATCTCCTCTTCCACCATAAAACGTTTTGCAGCATGAATTTTTGGCAAGTGTAAATACAGGAAAGAGATTGTTTTGAGGCTTGTTTTTATTTTTTGAAATATTTTTAGCCGCTTAATAAGTTAATTATTGCCTTCGTAGGAAAAATCTTCCTAGGAAATTGTGGTTTGGTTTATTAGCTCTCAGCAGCCTGTTCCTGAGTTCTGAGGAAGCTTGCTTCTTCAGAACTACCTGATCTTTCTTCTGGGCCAGGGACATTTTGGGATGATTCCACCTCTTCTTTTTAACTTATTTCTTAGGCTTCTTCTCATGAACTAGATTCTCTCATATAGCAGCATGAGCTTTCTTATACATCTCCTCCACCATGTCTGGTGTTATGTTGTTCTGCACATATTGAGCGAATTGTTTCTTGGAAGCATCTTTATCTCCTTGCATTAGGTAACGCATATAATCTGCAACATTCTGACCCATGGTGTGCTTGCGATGTACTTCTGCATCGAATTGCTTGCTTTCTGAATCATAACCAGGGAATCGTTTGTTTACTGTGAGGAATAGATAAGCCTCTGTCCACAGCTCCCTTCAAGGCCCCCAAATCTTTATTTCCAACAGTAGTTCTGGCACGCTCTGCATCCAAATAGCAGGTGAAGGCACCAGGTTGACCACCAAGGCTTTCTTTCCACATTCATCTCCAGTCACCTCCACTTGACCTTCATAGAACTTGTCCATGCCAAACCTATTGAGAAGGCTGCGGGCCAGCAGCAGGCCAGTACAACATGCTGCAGCATAATTTCTCAGGCCAACCTTCACATCTTATTTTGGGAGTTCATGAGCATAAGCTGCACAAACTATCATATCTCCTGTATAAGGGCATAAGCAATCTGACAAATGATACCTCTGCTGATTACACGAACTATCATCCTATATTTAGGTGTGCTATACTTATTTTTATCCTGGATTACCGAGTGTTTCCGGGCATAGTAATCAGTTTTGCCCTTTTGTCATCTTCTAAATTTCATGTGGTATCTCTTGAAATAGGCCTTATTCTTGACAACTTTGACAAACACCAGAGACCCACGTCCACAGCTTGCCACAGACCTGCAGACCCAGCACAGCTCCAGGGTAGAAAAGGGAGATTTTTTTGGACTGACTCTTGAAATTATTGGAATCATCATGGGATGCTGAGTATCATTGGTTCATCCCATGTATCACTGTTCCAGCCAAAGATGTACATCTCCCAAAAGTCAACTTTTGGGATGAGATTACATCACTACATGTGACCTAGGAGCCAGGCAGTTTTTGAGTTATAGCAACACTCCCTTGCCCCTCATCCTACTCAGTTTCATTTATATCAGAGGCCTGTGGCAGGGCCCTACGTGTCAGAGTACTGTAGGAACTGAATAAATGCTTTATTTTTATGGCTGGTTTCGTTTATCACCAGATGGCTCTACCATATCATCAGGAAATGCACACACGTGTAAAATCAGTAGGCTCCTAAACCAAAGGAAAAAACACAGCATCAGGTTTTCCTTTTTAACTTTTCATATTGCTGTATGATCTTAATTCATTGTCTCAATAGCCAAATATTACTCAGGAAGCGCTCTAGTCTCAGTAGGGTACATGACTGATATTTCCAGGCCAATTTTGCATACTATGCTGCCTGTAGATGACACAGAGCAACTTTTGAAGAATTTTGAGGGGCAAAGTCTACATAGCTGCTGATTTGAGTCATGTTCGCCATGCTCTGGGGAAGGATGATCTGATTCTAAACCATGTGAGTTTTTTGCTTTAATATAATTTTTCATAAGAAGTTGCTGGCCAGAGGAAACAGCTTCTCTGAGTTCAGGTCACTCTGTTCCTTAAGATAGGTGAATGTTAAAAATGTAGGCATTCTAGGTGACACCTTTTGTTAGGAATGTGAAATTTTGGTCTTAACCTCTTGAAGGAAAATTGTCTTTGAATCAGGAATAGAAGTTGCAGATTAACCAAACTCTAATGTGGATTATTTTTCTAACTATTTTTTACATTTTTTATTTTTTTTTATTTAAAATTATTTTTTAAGATTTTTATTAAAATGTAGCTAATATACAATATTATATTGCATGTCAGATGTACACAATAGTTATACAATGTTTATATACCTAAAGAAGTTCAGCAAACATCTGACACTGTACCACACTATCACAATGGTATTGACTGTATTCCCTATGCTGTGTATTACATCCTCAACTTACTTGTTTTATACCTGGAAATTTGAACCTCTTATTCCCCTCCATCTATTCCCCCCTCTTCTTAAATTTGTCAATTACAGTTGACATTCAATATTACTTTATATTAATTTCAGCTGTACACATAGTGGTTAGACATTTATATAATTAGGAAGTGATCCTTTGATTATAAGACTTACCTGACACTATATATGGTTATTACCATATTACTGACTATATTCCCTATGCTATACTTGTCACTATTTTCTTAATTCCTTCACCTTTTCCACTCTGCCCTGCCAACCCTCTTCCCATCTATCACTCCAATAAATCTAGTACCCATCTGACACCATACACAATTATTATAATATTATGGACTGTATTCCTTATGCTGTACCCTATACCCCCATGACTACTGTGTAACAACCAATTTGTACTTCTTAATCACTTCCCCTTTTCACCTACTTTTAAACCCCTCACATCTGGCAACCATTGAAATATTCTATGGGCTTGTTTCTGTTTTGTTTATTTTGTTACTTAGATTTCACTTGTGAAATCATGTGACATTTGTCTTTCTCTGACTGACTTACTATACTCAGCATAATAGATCCATCCATGTTGTTGAAGATGGCAAGATTTCATTATTATTTTATGCCTGAGTAATACCCCATTGAATATATATATATTCCTTCTTCTTTATCCATTCATCCATTCAGGGACACCCAGGTTGCCACCATATCTTGCCTATTGTAAATAATGCTGCAATGAACATATGAATGCACACATCCCTTCAAAATAGCATTTTGGGTGTCTTTGGGTAAATACCCAGAGGTGGCATTACTGGGTCCTTCTTTATCTCTTGTTATAATCTTTGTTTTAAAGTCTATTTTGGGTGACATAAATATTGCTATACCAGCTTTTCTTTCTTTGTTTCCATTTTCATGAAATATCTTTTGCCATCTCTTTACTTTTAGTCTTTGTGTGTCTTTCAATCTGAAGTGAGTCTCTTTTAGACAGCATATGAGTGCATCTTGTTTTCTTATCCATTCAGTCACCCTGTATTTTTATTGGAGCATTTAATCCATTTATATTTAAAGTAATTGTATATACATATGTAGTTATTGCTATTTTATTATTTATATTTTTTACCTTTTTTGTTTGTTTGTTTATTGTTTTAAAGAAATCCCTCTGAGATTCTTTGTAATTCTAGTTTGTTGTTGATGAACTCCTTTAGCTTTTTCTTGTCTGGGAAGCTCTTTATCTGTCCTTTGATTCTACGCGATAGCTTTGCTATGTACAGTAATCTTGGTTGTAAGTCCTTGCTTTTCATCACTTTGAATATTTCCTGCCAAGCCCTTCTGGCCTGCAAAGTTTCTGTTAAGAAATCAGCTGACAGTCATATGAAAGCTTGCTTGTAGGTAACTAACTGCTTTTCTCTTGCTGATTTTAAGATTCTTTCTTTGTCTTTAACTTTTGGCATTTTATTTATGATGTGTCTTGGTGTGGGCCTGTTTAGATTCATCTTGGATGGGCCTCTCTGTACTTCCTGGGCTTGTATGTCTATTTCCTTCACCAGGTTAGGGAAGATTTCAGTTGTCATTTCTTCAAATAGGTTTTCAATTCCTTGCTCTCCCTCTTTTCTTTCTATTACCAATGATGCAAATGGCCCCTTAAACTATCATTATATTTTTGGATTCTTTTTCTATCCTCAGTTTTTTGGATTTCTTTTTGTTTTGTATTGCTTTGGCTGTTCTGTTTGGGTGTTTTCTGCTACCTTCTCTTCTGAATTGCTGATTTGATCTTCTGCATCATCTAATCTACTGTTGATTACCTCTAATATGTTCTTCATTTTAGTTACTATACTCTTTATTTTTGACTGGTTCATTTTTATGTTTTTTATTTCCATTTTCATGTTTCCTGTCTGTTTTTTGAAGTTCTTGCTGAGATCATTTAGGATCCTTCTAAGTGCTGTATTGAACTCTGAGTCTGGCAGATTGCTTATCTCCATTTTGTTTAGTTATTTTTCTGGACATTTGTCTTCTTCTTTTATTTGGGACATGTTTCTTTGTCTCCCTATTTTGGTTTGTTTCTATGTATCAGGTAGGGCTGCTATGTCTCCCGGTCTGAATAGAGTGATCAATGTACTAGGTGTCCTGTGGGGTCCAATGGCACAATCTCTTGGGTCACCAGAGTAGGGTGCTCCAGGTGTGTTCCTTGTGTTGATGTGTCCTCTGGTTGCAGTTGAGTCTTGGTTGCTGTTTGCACATCAATGGGAGGGACTAATGCTCAGGCTGATTGGTTGTGAGGACTGGCTGTGACTACAGTGGAAGAGTTGTTGTGCCAGAGCTGACCCTATAGAGCAGAATTCCTTTTAGCAGGGCTCTGGTGCCTGCCCAGTCTGTCTTTTAGGTGTGTCATTCTTAGAGGTGGCCAGGTAATTTTCTGTTCTAGTCCAAAGCTGGCCATTGGGCATGCCAGCCTATGGGCCTCCAGAGAGGGGTCCCACTGCAGGCAAAGTTCAGCTACAGTCTAGTCTGTGCTCTGCCTGGAGCCACCTGCATGAGTCACAAAGGAATCCACAGGTGGCTGTCACCTGTACTGGGCTTGGAGGTGCCTCAAGAGGCCAAGCCATGAAGAAAGGCCAACTGTCACTAGTGTTGGACTTCAGGTTGCTCAGCCAGATGTACAGCACACACTGAAGCCAGACGCTGATTGTGTGAATTTTGTCAATCTTTGAGAGACTTTAGGAAAGTCTGTAGCAAGAGCCAAGACAGGCCATTTATATAGAAAAGCCTCTGGAAGCAGTTTAAGTGTGCCTGAAAGTTGGTTGGGGTGGAATCTCAGGGAATCACCAGGTTGGGGCCAACAAACAGTGTTAACCAGGTTGATGGAGACTCAGGTATGGCATCTGCATGCCAGGAGGGGTGAGGGCTCCACAAAGAAACAATGGCTTCCACCAGGAGAAAGCTGTCCCTCCAGCTCTTTCCCTAAAGCCAGACAACTCAGTTTCTCACTGTATATCCCTGTTGCCTTTTCAGCTACCCCACTCCCCAACTTTGGTGCTCAGAGCAAGTGAGTGCATCAACAAGTCTGTGGGAGGGTCCTTTAAGAGAAGCACCTGGGACTGTAGGCACCCTTGTCTCACTTAGCTACAATCTCCATTGGTTTTCCATAGCCAAAATTATGGGGACTTCTCTCCCTGGCACTGGAACCCTGGGCTGGGAGCCTGGTATGGTGCTGGGACCCCTCGCTCCTCTTGGGGCAGGGGAACCTCTGCAGCTAAGATATCTTTCCCAATTTTTAATAGTCACAGCGGTAATGGGACTAGCATGTTCTGTATCTCTGCCCCTCCTACCCATCTCATGGTGGCCTCTTCTTCATCCTAACTTTTTAAAGTTATTCATTGTCATAATTTAATACACATTTTTACCCTTCCTTTAGACCCTAAATGTTAAATAAGACAATTATTTTTGTGATATTTCACTGTTTTACTACTGCATTGAAGAAGAAAAATAGATGATTTGTGTGAGTTTATTAAGCCTATTTTTAGTCCATAAAGTTGTTTGAGATCTGCTCAGGAAACTATCCATGTCAAAAAATTATACTTGATTATTATTTTAAAGAAAGAGTCCCTGGAAGTTGGACAAATGGCATTTATTTTGGCACATGTCAAGGCCTTGGAGAATTGCCTAACGGAAGTAGAGGAAAAAGCTAAAGCCTTATCTGAACAGGTAATACCTGTCATTATACTGGAAAGATATATTCCTCAGTAGAACAAGTGTAAATCTAAATACACATTTTAACTCCTAAAATTATTCACATGCGTGCACACATACACAGCATTTTCTTCATTTTAGATAGAACATAATGACTTTAATTTGCATGGACCTTTTCAGCCCTTAAAACTCCCTACATATCTGTAGTTTGATTTTCATTCACCACAGCCCATGAATTAGACAAGACATCTTTAAGCAGGTGGTTTTCCTGAATAAGTGAACCATATTTTCATTATAAACAGGTAAGTCCAAAGGTAAGATAAAGCCTATAGGAACCACATGGAAGTCATTTTCTCACATTATTTGAGGAAAGAAGAGTTTTTCAAGTATTGGTTTCCCTCTTGGTATTTTTTAAACTCAGAAGTAAGCAGGTCCTAGGTGGAGGTCAGCTTGTATTGGGCAGCCTGGATACTTTATAGGTGATCTGCCTAAATGTCAAGTCTTTGATTTCAGAAACCATGAGTGTGGGTGTCAGTAAAGCTCAGCCTAGGAGCTGAAGCATTTCCCAATACAGTTACACTGGGATTGTGTAACAGTGGGATTTACAGCATAGCATGTAGTGTAAATCCCACTGCTACTGTTTTGTTCTTTTCTCCTGGGAGGGGTCTTGGCCCCAGAGAGCAAAGCTGCCTTAAGTCTGGGTCCTCCTGCAGGATACCAATGTTCACTCTTGGTGACACTGGAGGAAAATGGACAGGAGAGACCCTGAAATGTTCTATGTGTTTATTGATTCATCATGCATTGATATAGTCTGATAAGATATTTTAGATACCTTTGGAAAACAATGTTAAGAGAGCTATTTTTCATAATGAATGTCTGTACAGCAAAATTTGATTGCATCAGAATTTTATAAAAATTTTTGCAGAAACTAAGGGGAAAAGATGTTTGAGAAAAAGAAGTAAAATTTCAATTTACCAAAAAAGTGCATGTCTTACTTTGATGTGTGTTTACTGTTTATTGACTAAATGTGATTGATGCAAGGGGTGACAGGGACAGTCATTTAATGAAAAGGTATTGCCATAGGCCCAGGGCCATTTGGGAGTGCCCTTCTCAGCTGCATGCCATGACCATGGCTTGCCAACTGGTCTTTTCTCTAAAACAAATAAAAACAAGCCTCACATTATGGCAAAATTATGAATTAAAAATATATATGTAATGATAAACATGAGGTACCATTTCAAAGAAAAAAAAAACCCCAGGATTTCAGAACCTCCAAACCTGGAGGAAATTTTGAATAATGACTAAAAGAGGCCACCCCCACTGGTATTATTAATAGTTTGCACTAAGATATGTGAGGGCTGTCCATAAAGTATCCAGTCATGTAATATGAAAAATAAAGATGTTTATGGCTGGAGTTTTTCCCAACAACCCTCGTATTTTATTTTGTAATTGAATGTCCCTTCATGATTTGTCATTGAAATCAGTACAATTCAGTTCACCCATAAAAGTACTTATTCTTTTTGTTCTTTATAAAGTATTTTCATCCAATACAAATATTTAAGATTCTTAACTCAATGATCTCTTTATGTAACTGACTTCAAATAATTAGATTCCTTTTTTTTTTTTTTTTTACTGTTTAGCAGATTAAGTACATGAGATAGAAACTGGATGTTTTCACTAAACTTTTTTGTACCTACCGTGAGTAAGATGTTTTGAGAAGAAAGATATACATGTGTGGCTTCACTACATAAGTAGTTCACAACCAAAAGAACCATTGAAAGAGCTGTAGAGCAAAAACTGGGTATTTGTATAGCTCCCAAATAACTGCATAAAAACATTTTAAGTTGCAGGATTTACATGTTATTTTCCTGAATTATTGTTCTTGGAGTGTCCAAATTTGCATAACCAAGTGAATTTAATTGGAACTTGGCAATGATTTGAGGAAAAGGAGAGTATGATGTGTAAGGGGGAAAAGCACATGGTAGGTATTTTCAATATTACAGTTTTAATTAAGTTGAGTATTTTATTAGATTTAGCTGTCTCCACTGCTACTGTTGAAATGTGTTAATCAAATATAGACACTTTTCTCAGAGGATTTAATCCTGAAAATATTGCTTTCTCCAGTGTTTTAGTCTTCCTTGTAAAGATAAAACCTGTAAGAACATTCCACTCACCCTGATTTGTAAATTCAGTAGATGTTTTCAAAATGGGATGCCAGAGGATAAAGGGAGAAACAGACCTTTCTTATGGCTGACATATGAGAATATTTCAGAATGGAACTCCTGCCTCAAACAACCAAACATTTGTCCACTGGGTGCCACTGTCTTCCTTACGAGGCTACGCCACTAAGTGGTTACAAAAGAGAAATTGTCTTTAGTATTCAAGACTGTGTGTGCATGTGTGTGTGTGTGTGTGTGTGTGCGTGCGTGTGTGCGTGTGTGTGTGTGTGTGTATGTGTGTGGTGTAGAAATATTTTTGTCTGTATGCATGTATATGAAAGCTGTCTGGAAAGTATCCAGCCATGTAATATAAAAAACAGGCATTTATGGCTGGATTTTTTTTCTGGACAGCCCTTGTATATCTTAAACCTTCTTTTAAATATCATTAATCTAGGATTTGACACAAAAATCACTGGGAATGCTAGTTGGCTTTCAGTGGTAATCCAAATCATTTTGTCAGCCCTGTGGCTAAGCACTGGCCAAGATGGGTTGGTCTGGTGGGCTAGAAATGGTTGGTGAGGGCAGAGCAGAAAAAGTGGCAAGGACAAAGATTTGTGCTGGCACTTAGGAGTGGAAGATCATGGTATTTATTGTCAACCAGTAGAGTCTGACTTCGAGGAAAGGGTAAATCTCAACTGTTTGCCAAAGTCTTACCTCCTGGCTTTGCCTCTTAGAAAAGAACATAGAATTAACTCAGAATAGAAAGTGTAGGTGCCTGAAGTTTCACCTACAGTAGGAATCAGTTGGTCCTGGGCCTCAGTTATCTTAAACTAAAAACTTTCTGAGTTTCCTTTCAGCAAGGTCTCTTCTGTTGGTTCACTATGGGAAAAGAAAAAGAAAGAAAGAAAGAAACATAGAAATAGTGAGGAAATAAAGAGATTGTGGCCATTTCCTCTTTGAAGTCTCACAGTAAACAGAATTCTTGTAGGCTTCCCTCTGGCTAACAATTACTTTTATTTCTCTTGCAGTCCTGTCACCATTTTCAAAATAAAAGAAATTTGAGATCAGGATCATTTGCAAGTAAGATTTATCATCTGGGCTGTTCACAGATGTTAAGATGTAACTGCAGCAATTCAGTTAGCCAGAGTGAAAAGGGGTCATAAGAATCCAAAGGTAAATCACTCAAAAAAATCACCAAGTTTTGCTAAAGAAAATACTTGGTTATGTTTTCTGTAGTTTATCCACGTGGGGTAATGCCCGGAAATTGTGTCGTAGATAAAGGACTAAAAAAGTGAATAGGAAAGAAGGAAAAGTGTTAAGGAAGAGAGGGAAAGAAGAGTCAAAAGATTTCTGCAGAAACCCATAAAAGCAGTTTTGGCACGTGTATCAGCTCCTGTTACCAGAGCATAGATCGAAGGCAGGATGAATGGGGCTCCAGTGGGCTGCATTTTTTTATCATACACAGGCAAGTAGATCGCGCTTTTGTGCTAAGAATGTGTCAGGAAAACCCACTTTCACAATGGAGCACAGATCCAGAGACACCCCAGTGCAGAGGCCAGTTCCTGTGACACTTCCTCTGGCAAAAATTGTTGGCCCAGTGTCCCTCATTCATCGTCAGCTTCTGGGCCCCAGCTCCCAGCTCCCAGCTGCAGACCCAAGATAGCTCAGGCTTAGTTCACGCCCCACTAGCTCTATGACCTTGGGCAATTCACTTAATTCCTCTGAATCCCAGCTGTTTTATCTAGAAGGGAGTAAACATACTGGTTTCCTAGGGCTGTCTTGAGGATTGAATGAGATAAGTGTATCTGGCTTTGTAGTAGGTTCTCAATAAATGTTCATTTATCTCCACTCCTGCTAGTGATCATTAGAAAACAATGTGATTCTATGTGTCACAGGCTAGTGTATGTGTGCATGTGTGCAAAAGTTTCTTTTACTTACATGTGTCTCTTAGAGTGCTTGCAAGACACTCAGATGTAACACAGCAGCTCTTCTCAGCACTCACAATCATCAAGTTTTTCAACCAGAAAAAGCCCCCTCCTCACCACAGCTCCTTTGTCCTGGTTTGGCTTTTTCCCCACCCAGGTTTCTCTTCTACTCTTGCTCAGCTCTTCACTTGGTAAAGAGACTTTAGTACCTTAAGCTTCGTTTTTTTCCTACATCATCTCTTGGGTCTTCTGCTTCTGCCCATTCTCTGAGTTTGCCCAGACTGGGAACTAAATGGGCAGTTCTGGTATCTGGGTTTTCTTGGGGAAACTGGAGAATGGGAAGAATCTGCGATCACCCTCTTAATAAATAGCTCATATGCCAGTTATGTATCATTTTCCCCTTACCTGATGAGGGGACATTTCTGAAGGTCTAAAATAAAACCAGTAACAGAACCTTCCTGTATCTTCACTCTGCAGTAAACTTGACCAATTATGTTACATACAAAGAAGATGCTTTTTCCTTCCCCGCCCCCGCTGCCCCCGGGATCTCCCCGTCTCATGTTCTATTCCACCTTAAAGAGTAAAAGAAGCAAAATGGAGACAAAGCAGAACAGGAGGATAAAGTGAGCGGGTGTCTTTGCTCAGATCCTACAGGAAGGCAGGCCTGGTGCCATACAATGTCAATGCATTGTAAACAGCAGACACCAGTGGAGGAACTACATTCATTCAGCACCTGCAGTGTGCCAGGTACTGTGCTTAGATTGACAAATATTTCATTTGACCCACAGAAAAACCCTATGAGGGATGTTATTAATGATAACCCCCATGAGGAAAATGGGACTCAAATATATTCAATCATTTGCCCAAGTCACACAGTTAATAAGTGGTGAAGCTGATGGGAGAACCTAAGTATTTTTAAAATGCAAAGACCCGATTCTTAAGAACATGTGGTCATAGGCAAAAGCCATTTAAAGAAGTGTCCCACTCTAGCAGCACTGAACAAGAAGCACTGGAATTCCCAAACTGGAATCTAGAGGGCTTGTTAGACTGGCTCCTGCTCCCAGAGTTTCTGAGGTCTGGGGTAGGGGTCAAGAATATGCATTGTCAACAAGTTCCCTCTCTAAGTTGAAGTTATGGTACAGCACTGACCCAAGCCTACAGGTCAAGTTTCCTCCTCACCCTTGCCCCATGCCCCCAGCTACACGAGGAACTGAATGAATCAGTGAGGATTAGTTTTGGGTACATAAAACAAATATGGATAGCCTAAACAAGTAGATGCTTATTTTTCATTCATACCAAGTAGGTCTGGGCATAGGCAGCCCAGCATGGGCGTGGGAGCCCCACAATCTTCAGATGCCTGACTTTGTCTCTTGCATTCACAAACATGGCTTGCATCCTCAAGATCCAAGATATACCTGCAGCTACAGTCATTCTAGTCACATGTCAGGGAGCACGCAGAAGGAAAAGGCAAAAGCAAAACATGGAGGAGCAACTGCCAGCTGAGCAGCCCTTTTTAAGAGCTTCTCTCAAAAAGTCACTTAACAAATTCTTATATATCTCTGACCATTGCTATTTGCATGGGGACTACAAAACACAGATATTTAGCTGGGCACAATGCCACCCAAGGGTATGGAGATTCTATTACTAAGAAGGGGAAATGGATACTGGTTTGGCCAATTGCAATCTCTGCCTTGCTCATGCCACCCCTTGACCATACTATTGCACATAGTGCTTTATCCTGGCAACTTTAACATTGTTTTCATGTGGACATCCAGTTTTTCTAGCAAAAGATGATTCCCCCACTGAATGGTTTTGACATCCTCATTAAAAATCCATAATTTATATAGATATATAACTCTATAAACTCTCAATTCTATTCCACTGCTCTATAGCTGTGACTTTCTAAAGTACTGCTGCTTAGAAACCCCAGGCAAATTTTTGAGGTGGAATTTACATTCCGTCTCTTGGGTCCTTTACTACTAGCTGTTCTTTGTGTGAGAACCAATTGAAGCTCTCTTACTTATGCAAAGCCTGGAGGTTGAATAAATCTTCTAACTTAACTTTTACCTTTAACACTTAGTATAGTGAGCAAACAAGCACAAAAACAAAAAACTAGTGTGTGTGACTGTATAATAGTAACCAAAAATTATTCATCATTTTATACCTAAGGCTCTGAAATTAACCCCCATTATTTGCCCCTTGTGTTCAATCAACATTTTGTTTAAGTTTAGAAACAGAAAGAATATAGATCTCCAGTAAATTTTTAAATTTCTAAATATGGGTATGAGTGACTAAAAGTGATTTGATACATTTGTTTTGAGATTGCCCCCCAAAATATTCTGGTTCTTTTCATTGTTTAAATGCAACAGTGGATCCCTTGATGTCAAGTTTATTTGAAATAAGTAATGTGGACTTAGTAGGAGTATTCATTTCTGCAAATGCTCAGAAATTATGCTTGATATGCCAATTTGAAATCATGAGTTTTTGTGAATGAGTTTTTGTTTTCCAATCTATTCGGAAATCTACTTTAATGCCATAAAACCACAAGCAGTTTGTTTGACCTGGAATGAGTTTCCTTATCACCATAAAACCAAGTTACTGGAAATTTTGTTAAACAAGTTAGTTCTGGTTAATTTTACAGCAGAAGATTAACCTTTTAACACACACACACACACACACACACACACACACACACACACGCCTATCTAAATAGATGTCAATCTTCACCCCCTTCCTGGATTTGAATTGTTGGGCATCAATTGGGAGCCTCAGAGAATGTAAGAGGAAAAAAGAAACAAGCTAGTGAAGAGCTGGGCTGTTTGGAACAGAGTCCGGCACAATGACAAATGGGCTTCTGTTGTTGTTGTTGTTACAGGGGGGATGCGTGGACTGCTGGCCTGTTACATAACTAAAGACTTCCTTTTGCTTGTAAATGTCAAGATCAAACAGAGGTCAGTTTTAAATAGCTGACCAGTGCTAATAAATGTGACTTTCTTGTCTAAGTAAAAGCAAAAGGCCTTGTCCCTCATGAGTCAGGTGTCCTTTTGTGTGAACATAACCTGCATTTTCTTCATAAGATTTTCTCAGAGATGGCAAACTTTCACTTTGCTTAATCTCTACAAGGAAAGTAGTAAACTAGGTATAGGCATTTGTTGGAATACTCATGTATTCATTCAGTTAATATTTATTGAGCCTGTACTGTAAGCTAGGCATTTTGATAGGTACTCCCATATACGAGGTCTGACAATTAAGTTCATGAACTTGCCACTGTGCCCTTACATTGACAGCACTGTAAAAACAACTTCATAAGGTTTTATAACCTTGGTGTATCCGTGTTCATGTGGACATGTGGTGGTGTCTTGCTGAGTGGCCTTCATTATTGTTGTGTGGTTTTGTGTGCCATCATTGAGAATGTTGAAGCTTGAATTAGAGCAAAAATCAACATTAACATTAAATTTCTTGTTAAACTTGGCAAGAGTGGAAGTGAAATCAAGGACATGTTAGTCCAAGTTTATGGAGATAATGCGATGAGGAAAACAGCAGTGTACAAACAGATTAAATGTTTTTCCTAGGGGAGGGAAAGCGTCACTGATGAAGAGAGGTCAGGGTGGCCAGTAACAGCCAGAACTGATGAAAAAATTGTCACTTGTGCATCAAAATTGTCAGCTGACTGTGAGAATCATAGCAGACCAAGTAAATATTGATAGAGAAAGAGTTAGGAAGACCTTAACTGAAAATCTTGGCATGAGAAAGGTGTGTGCAAAATGGTCCTGAAGGAGCTCACCAATGAAAAAAAGCAAAGTAGAGTCAAAGTTTGCCAAGACATTTTGAAGAGGCAAGATGATTTGGGCCATGTTATCATTGGTGAGGAAACATGGATGTACCAATATGACCCAACTAAGCATCAAAGTGCACAACGGAAGTCGGCCAATTCTCCATGACCAAAGAAGTTCCGTCAGTCCCAATCAAGAGTCAAAACGATGATGTTAACTATTTTTATATCAAAGGGATTGTTCATTATGAATTTGTACCAACTGGACAAGTTTACTGTTTGAGAGTGCTGAAAAGGCTGTGTGAAAAGGTTAGACAAAAAAATGACCTGAACTTTTCTCCAACAACTTACGGCTCTTGCATCACAACAATGTACAAGTTCATAGGACACTATCTGAGAGACAGTTTTAAAGAGTACACAAATAATGGTATTAGAACACCCTTCCTCCTCACCTGACCTGGCCTCCAATGACTTATTTTCTTTACCCAAGATAAAGGCAATATTGAAAAGAAGACATTTTGATGACATTCAAGACATCAAGGGTCACATGATGATAGTTCTGATGGTCATTTCAGAAAGAGTTTCAAAATTGCTTTGAAGGGTGGACTAGGCACTGGTGTCAGTGCATAGCTTCCCAAGGGGAGTACTTCAAAGGTGACCATAGTGATATTCAGCAATGAGGTATGCAGCACTTATTCTAGGATGAGTTCACAAACTTAATTGTACATTAGCTCATGTATTTCTCCCATAGCCCTTTAAAATTTTATCCCTATTTTGCAGATTATAAAATTCTTTTGTGGGAGTGCAGCCCTATTATCTGGTCTTTTTATACATTCTTTTTTGGTGGCCTGCCTTTAGGACACTCAATCTGTTGAGAAGAACCAAGTCTTCATCATTAGTCTGATCTTCCTGATCCCAGACCTGAATATCCAACTGCTTACTAAATAACTACACCAAGGGTGTCACAGTCAACTCAAGTTCTACCTGTACAATACCTTGCTGTCCCAGGTCTGTTTCTTCTCCCACATTCCCTAGGCCAGGAATAGGTGCCACTAGCTACTCTATGGCTCATAACAGAAATTTGTGTTGCTTTGGATTCTTTCTTCTTGCTCAACTCATACATCCAATCAACTACTAAGTACTATGAATGATAATGCCTCTCAAATAATTGAATTCCTCTTCTTCTATCTTCACCATCATTGCCTTTGTCCAGGCCACCAACTACATAACCTCTCCTGACTTTACTCTCATATGGTCCTTGTTTAACAGCTCCTTAACACTGGAGCCAGAGTGAAGTTTTTACAACACATATATCACATTTCCCCCTGACTTAAATCCAAAATTAGCCCCCCTTTAACTGTCAGGGTCAAATCTATATTCCTTAACAAATTTTATAATCATGTGTGGTCTGACCCTCTACTTGTTGCTAATTTTATCTTATACCATTTCCTGCATATCATAATTATACCACTTGCATTTTTTTTTTTAATGTACCATATTCTCTCTTACCTTCCTCAACTAAGAAAAAAAAGCCTTATTCCCTTAGGGTCAAGTTTTAATTACTATCAATTCATTTTTTCCTCAGCTTCTAACCAGAATTGGTCTGTTTCCACCACTTCCTCTCACCCCCTTCTCAATCACCCAACAAATCCCAACAAATTTCTCCTTTAATTACATGCCACTTTCTTTCTCCTTCAAGTTGGGGTTAGACATCCTTTCTGGGTGCTTTCATAATGCCTTTCTGATTTCCCCATTCCCCCTACTGTAATTGTCTGTTTGTTTGTCTCGCCATGTGGCCCATGGAAGAAGTTCAGATAGTGAGTTCCGTAAGGTTTCAGATCAAGTTGGGATTTATCACTTATCTCTCTGATGTCAAAGCTCATGCTCTTTCCATTACACCAAGTGGACATGACCTAATGGGGAGCCATTGAAGAATCTGAAAGGGGTATATTTAGATTTGCACTCAGTGAGAAAACTGAGGACACTAAGAAGAACAGATTTGTGAAGAGACCATAGCTAGGTATATCAGTGTGTAAATTCTTGCAAAAATCTAGTTTAGAAATGGTAAGTGCCTATCAGTGGTAAAGAAAAGACAAAGACAAAAATTATTTATGAGTTGGATTTGGTGATTAATTAAATAGAAAATTAGTGTTCAAGACTGATTCCACGTTTGAGGTGCTTGGTGATTTGTGGTCACCCAATTATCTCATGTTTGAGTCATTAGATGTTAAAGGTGATTTATTTCCTATGAAAGGTTCTGTGTAAGCTCTAATTACCCCATGCATACTCTTCTCAAAGTCTATAATTTGGATTTCTTCATTTATGTCTTCTGAATGTTGTAGTCCTTTGTTATTTCATCAGACTGTTTACCTATTTCTTGTCCCTGGGATTTCAAAGAGAAAAATTTTGGATGACCATGTATTTTGTGTATAAAGATCTCATTTATTAGCCTCAAGAAAAGTTTAATGTTTACATTTGGAGTTGTATAAATGCAAATCTCACCATTATTGAGTGGATATACAGTGACAGGAAGTCCCTGATACCCTTCAGGGGATATTCACATTTGAAACAATTTGCATAATACTACCAGATTATTGGCTTTTTTTTTTTTTTTTACTATCATTCTTTCACAAGTTGACAGAGAAGTTTTCCAGATGTTACATAAAAGACTGAACACAGAGCTGGTATGAGAATCCAGCTTCTCTCTATTAAACCAGACATTAAGGAGAAGAAGAGGAGACCCCTGAGAGAAACTCAAGAACAGCAGAATGAATATTCCCCAAGTCAGAGAGTAGAGTCAACTCAGTGAGTCCTACCAGCAGGGGAAGTCTGTGCTTCGTTCCATGAAAGTACTCTGAGAATGTGCCAGGAATTAGAAGTGGCTATATCATAGGAATGGGTCCTGGGCCCCTGCAATGGCTGGCTTTAATTTCTCAGACCCAAGCACTTGACTTTTACATTGAAGTCAGCATTTAATTGCCTCACTTTCCCCCATATCTCATTTCTTTCTGGTATTTTTATCTTTTCATAAGGCTCAGAAACTTTTTTGGAGATTAAAGGAATCTTGAGACTCTCCATGCATGAGTCTCTGATGTTGTATTTCAATTATAATCATACCTTGTTTTACTGTGCTTTGCTTTATAGCACTTGCAGATATTACATTTTTTTACAAATTGAAGGTTCTTGGCAACCCTATGTCAAGTAAGTCTATTGATGTCATTTTTCTAACAACATTTGCTCACTTTGTGTCTCTGTGTCACATTTGTGTAGTTCTTGCAATACCTTAAACTTTTAATTATTAGTTATGATGATCTGTGATCAGTGATCTTTGATGTTACTATTATAATTGTTTGGGGACACCATGAATTGTCCCCATATAAGACATCAAATTTAATTGATAATGTATGTATTTGCTCCACCAACTGGCTATTTCCCCATCCCTCTCCCACTCCTTGGGCCTCCACATTCTCCAAGACACAACAGTATTAAAATTAGGCTAATTAATAACCTAACAATGGCCTGTAAGTATTCAAGTGAAAGAGTTGCACATCTCTCATTTAAATCCAAAGCTAGAAATGATGAACTCAGTGAGGAAGGCATGTCAAATGCTAACTAAGCTCAGCCAAAAGCTAGGTCTCTGTGTCAGTCAGAGAAGCTGTGAATGCAAATGAAAAGTTCTTGAGGGAAATTAGAAGTGCTACTCCAGTGAACATACAAATGACTAAGAAGTGAAATAGCCTTATCGCTCATATGGAGGAAGTGTTAGTGGTCTGGATGCAAGATTAAATCAGTCACAACATTCCCTTAAACCAAAGCCTAATCCAGGGTAAGGTCCAAACTCTCTTCAATACTATGAATGCAAAGAGAGGCAGGAAGTTTCAGAATAAAAGTTTAAAGTGAGGAGAGGAGGGTTTATGAGGTTTAAGGAGAGAAGTCATCTCCAAAACACAAGTAAGTGCAAGGTGAGGCAGCACCTGCTGATGTGGAAGCTGCAGCACATTATCCAGATCTCACTAAGATAATGAATGAAGGTGCCCACAGTAAACAACAGATTTTCAATGTAGATGAAACAGCTTTATGTTGGAAAAAGATGCCATCTAAGACTCCCATAGCTGGAAAGGAGAAGTCAGTGCCTGTCTTCAAGGCTCCAGAGAACAGGCTGACTCCCTTAATAAAGGGCACTACAGCTGGGGACTTTAATTTGGAGCCAATGCTCATTTACCATTCCAAAAATCCTAGGTTCCTTAAGAATTATGCTAAATCTACTCTGCCTGTGCTCTATAAGTGGAATAACAAAGCCTGGATGACAGCACATCTGTTTATGACAGGGTTCACTGAATATTTTTTATTTGTTTTCAAAAATATTGAGATTTCTTTCTTTTTTTATTGTTAAATTTATTGGGGTGACATTGGTTAGTAAAAATTACATAGGTTCCAGGTACAATTCTACAGTACATTGTCTATGTGTTGCATTATGTGTTCATCGCCCAGGGGAACGAATGTTTTAAGGCCACTGTTGAGACCTATAGCTAAAAAAAAAAAAAAAAAAAAGATGCCTTTCAAAATATTACTTACTGCTCACTGACAAGGTACTTGGTCACCCAAGGGCTCTGATGGAGAGGCACAATGAGATCAATGTGTTTCATGACTGCTCACACAACATCGATTCTACAGCCCATGGATCAGGAGTAATTTCCACTTTCAAATCTTATCGTTTAAGAAATACATTTCATAAGGCTACACTGCCACAGACAGTGATTCCTCTGATGGATCTGGGCAAAGTAAATTCAAAACCTTCTGGAAAGCATCACCATTCCAGATGCCATTAAGAACATTTGTGATGGTGATGGAAAGAGAAGTCACAGTAGGTGGTGAACTTATTATACAACAAGTAGACAATGCACTGTAGAATTGTATGCCTGAGACCTATGTAATCCTTGCTAACAGATGCCACCCCAATACGTCTAACAATAAAAATAAATTTAAAAAAATTTAAAAAAGGACATTTGTGATTATGTGAAGGGGTCAAAATATCAACATTAACAGGAGTTTGGAAGAAGGTGATTCCAACTTCCACGAATAACTTCAAGATGTGGGTGGAAGAAGTAGACTGCAGATACGGTATAAATAGCAAGAGAAGTATAATAGGATTAGGAGTGGAGGCTGGCCGTGTGATGAATTGCTACAACCTCATGATAAAACTGTCATAGATGAGGAGTGGCAAAGAAAGTAGTTTCTTGAGATGAATAAACATGCTGTGAATGTTGTTAAAATGACAACGAAATTTAGAATATTACATAAACTCGGCTAATAAAGCAGCAGTCATTGGCTTCAAAAAATTTGTGTGACTCATTTTATTGTGATATTCCCTTTATTATTGTGATGGTTTGGAATGGAAACTGCATTATCGCTGGACATATCTTGATTAATCTTTTGGTAACTGTTGCTCTGTTTTCACTCAGAGCTTAAATGTTCCTTCATTACTCACGGTCCCTCCACTCAAATTTGGTGGTGGCATGGATTGAATTGTGTTCCCTTCAAATTTAAACACTAAAGTTCGAACTCTGAGTATCTCAGAACATGACTTTATTTGGAAATAGGATTGTTGCAAATGCAATTAGTTTAGATGAGAACGTGTTAGAGTGAGATGGGCTCCTAGTCCAGTATGGCTGGTGTCCTTATTAAAGAGAGAGATTTGGACATAGAAATACAAGGAGAAAGTAATGTGAAGATGAAGCCAGAGACCAGGGTGATGCTTCTACAAGCCAAAGAATGCCAAGAATTCCCCCCAAATTACCAGAATCTAGAGGAGAGACATAGAAAAGATTTTTTTTCACTATCCTCAGAAGGGACCAACTGTACCAACACCTTGATTTCAGACTTCTAGTCTCTAGAACTGAAACAATAAATTTATGTTTTCCAACCACCCAGTTTGTGGTACTATTTCACAGCAGCCCTAGTGAGCTAATATAGGGAGTAACCATGTTTCTAAATTGTAGGCCTTTGAAAGTCTATTTTAAGATGTATGCAAACCTAGAAATGGCTGGAAATAACTTGTTAAAGGCAGAAATAGTAATAAACATAAAATTGTGTCTTGTCTAGGCTTGGGGTAGGATGAAGAATTTGTTTTTAGCTGTAAAGTTGAAATGAGACCAAACCAGTTTTGTGAGCTAAATGTATCTTCAGACACAGGAGTTCCTGCCCATTCCACAGGTGGGATAGATAATTTTTAAAGTGCTTGCCTCTGTTACTTATTGCAGAGGAGTTTCTTAGTTTGTGGTACTAGTCTAGGTCAGCTTGTGAAGGGCACAAGGGAAGACTTTGTTTTTAAATGAAGTCACTCCTCTGTGTAGCATGAGCTGTACAAAGATTGCCAACTCCATTTGTTTTTGAGTGGTTTCTGAGTAACCCTGGAAACCTATTCTGCAGTGTTAATTGTTGTGTATATGTGTGTGGGCTGTGAAGGAGATGTAAGACAGTGGTTCTCAACCTGTGGGTCGTGACCCCTTTGGGGGTCGAATGACCCTTTCACAGGGGTCGCCTAAGACCATCGGAAAACACATATCAGATATTAACATGACGATTCATAACAGTAGCAAAATTAGTTATGAAATAGCAACAAAATAGCAACGAAAATAACTTTATGGGGGTCATCACACCATGAGGACCTGTATTAAAGGGTCGCAGCATTAGGAAGGTTGAGAATGACTGCGTGGGAGAACAGACAATGAGGAGATAAACATGAAATTTTACATTACTTAGTGGGGAGGTTTTAGTTACTGTACTCTGTGATGGATTTGGGGGAATGGTGAGGGGAAGAGCAGATTTAAATATATTTGTGGCTTAAACATATGAGTGAGTGCTTCCATTTATTGGGAGAAGTAAGTCTGGGGAAATATATATAGTATGAGGACGGTTCATCTTGAATACATTAATTTTTAGATGGCTAGTTACATTTAATATTAAGTAGATGTACACACACACACACACACACACACACACACACTAGTCTGAAGTTCAGTGGCTGTACATAAATTGGGAGTCATAAACATATGGCTAGTGTTTAAACCATGGCACCTAATGAAATCAGCTAGAGAATGAATACAGATAAGGGAGAGAATTGGGTCCAGGACCAAACTTCTCGGATTTTAATATTTAGAGAATTGGAAGAAAAGAAAACTCTAACCAAGGAACCTGAGAGTCAGGAAAAAATCCAGGGACTCGTGTCCAGGAAGCAGAAAGAAGAGACTGATTTAAGAGGTATTGAGTGTTCAAATGTGCAATGTTTTATTGGGAGGATTAATAAGATGACCAGAAATGTGTCATTGCATCTGCTAAAAAGAGAATAATAGGTAACCTTAACAAGATAAGTCTCAGTAGAGTAATGGAGAGCAGAAGCCAACTAAAGAGTTAGGAAAGGAATGCAATTCAGGACCCCCTCTTCCCAGCCTCTGGTGGAGTGGGGGTGGGCGACAGGGAGCCAATGATGGTAGAGTGAGAGAATTCTGAGAATCTAATTTAATACTAAGAATCTAAGGGTGCCTCTGTTTCCTAGTTAAATCAATTATTTCTGTCTTTAAGCCAATTTGTATTGTGCTTCTGTAAAACAACTGAAAAAGTCCTGACAATTAGAGGATTTAGTGACATACCCGAAACTCCAACTCAGTCAACTCCCACCAAAGGAATGCCCTGTAGCCTTTTTAATTTGTTTTTGTTGTTGTTGTTGTTGTTGTTGTTTGCTTTCAAGTTTTTTTATTGTTAAATTTATTGGGGTGACAAATTGGTTAGCAAAAATTACATAGGACTCAGGTGTACAGTTCTAACAATACATCGTCTATGTGTTGTGTTATGTGTGCATCACAGAGTCAGTTCTCTAGCCTTTTTCTTGATTGTAGCCATAAGAGAAAAGGACAAAGAAGCCTCCCAAAAGTAAAAAAGGTAATCAAACAAGTCAGACCCTCAGTCACACTGCACTGCCAGGACAGGCCTTATTAACTCTGACTAGTAGAATGAGGAGTTTGGAATGGCCAGTAACAGTGGTAAGTTGTTTCCCCTTGCACTGTATTGTAAAGGGGAATTACATTGTGATTGTCCTGTTTTTCCTATATTTTAGACAATTGGAGAGAGACAGTTGTTTTGTCTTTAGGTGCCATATCATAATGAGCCTCCTCTGGATTTGAGTCAGGGAGGAATGCACATAATTTGGAGATCTAAATGTAGGTTTAGATGCAATAACTTGATGTAACCTTGGGTTGTCTTCTTTTGGGAAGAGGTGTGAGGGCATTTTTGGGTTAATGTAGACTAGATGGTACCATGTTATGAAGGAGCATTTTGATGAATGCATATATTTATGAACATAATTGTGCTGAACATCCAGACGGTGATATTTAATTGACCTCTGTTTTTATGTCAACCTTTTTGGGAGAATTGCTTCTCCTGGCTTCTATCTTGTAATACTTCCATGGCTGTCAACCACAGTATTCCTGGCCAGAGGGAATGATCTTTGAACACATGACCTAGATCCAATCAATATGCTATCCAATTTTCCTGACCATAAAAGGTCCAGTCGATATTCTATTTCATTTTCCTGACAATAAAGACTGACCCAGGAGAGGTCATACGAGCAAGGAGGGTCTAAATGGTGTTTTATCAATTTGTTACTGGAGGACAAATTGTCTGACAATTGAGGTCATGAACACATGGGTAATATTTGCCATTGTATGCAGAAAGCTTGCCTGAGAAAGAATGAGACCAACACATAGGAGTGGAACCAAGATATAGAGGTAAAAAGAGACAGAATAGTATGTCTTCTTTTGAGCTTGTGGAATCTAGTTGTGAGTGAAACAAAAAGCTACTTCTGACTCCCCAGTTATAAAAGTCAATAATTTTTTTCTTTAAAAAAAAAAGAGTGAGAATATTGTAAGAAACTGACAACAGCATGGGCAGGCAATCATTTTAAGAAGTTTGAGTGGGAAAAGAAGCATAGAAATGGAATGATTGGAGGAGGAGGTGGAGAGAGTACAATGGACAGCTTTCATACGTGGGTATTACTATAACATGTTTATAAGCTAAATAGAATCATCCAGAAAGGGTGCAATAGGTAATGCAGAAGTGGATGGGGGTGTGATGTGTATGCAGAAATTATAGGAACAAAACCTCTGTGACAGATGGGAATCAAAGCCCAGTGAAAAAGCTAGTCTTTGATAGTCAGGAGGATACCTTCTCCATTTGTTCAAGGATGCTTTCCCCTTCAAGCTATAGAAACCAAATTAAAGTAACATATTAAGGCCAGCTATCATCTCATGTCAGAGTAAGTCTGAGGTGGAGTAGTTCCAGTGTTTGTTTTAATTCAGTGATTGAAGAACCAAGAACAGTTATTAGCCATCATTTGCTCTGCTATCCTCAGTGTTGACTGTGTGATACTTGTAAGACATCTGCAGGAATTTTAAGCATTATACAAGGGCTGTCTGGAAAGTATCTAGCCATGTAATATGAAAAATAGAGGCATTTATGGCTGGATTTTTTCAAGACAGCCATTCAATCAAAACATCCTGAGAAAAAGAAATGTGCTTCCTCTTGTGTGTCTTATTTAAAAATCTGTTAAACTCCTTCTCCTCAGGCTCCAGGGGCCTCTACTGGATTGCAGGGCCATGCCCCAAAATACTCTTTTATACCTGGGAATGAGACCAGCATAGCCAGCTTAGTTCAATTGTGATTCATTCCCTGGGACTGGACAAGACCGAACTCCCACAACACATGGCTGCTATCTAATCCAAACTGGCTGTCTGGTAGCAAGGGATAAATGGGCAAACTGTTGGGAAACAGATTAGCAGTGTCTGCTGCAGTTAGGTTTATGTATCAGCTGATGGGAAGCTGAGAGAGTAGCCATCTGGCAGCTTCTATTTTTTCAGTGAATTATTGACGGGGTGGCATCTGGGATAAGGGGTGGGGTGGAATTTAAAAGAAAGAGTAAGTATGAAATGATGTTTGAGAAAAAAGTAGAGAGTAATAAATACTTATCTTAAACAGGAGGAAAGTCATTTTCCTAGAAAATAAATATAGTATTTTGATTTCAGGGCATTGAGGAGTACCTGTCTTGAGATTTGTGTTCATTAATTTAAAATGAGACCAGTCAATCCAATTTTTAAAAAACATTTAATAAATGAATGTGATGCTAACAATTTTCTTGGCCACTGAGAGCTAACTAGAAAGTCATCTTATTTTTATGAAGGTAAATTCACATAACCTACAATGAACCATTTTACAGGATGTAATTCAGTGGCATTAGTGCATTCACAGTGTTATGCAACTACCACCTCTCCAAAGTTTCAACACTTTCTCTTTAACCTAGAACAATTTGTACTCATAAAGTAATCACTCTTCATAACTCCCCTCCCATCCTTGACAACCCCAAATCTGCTTTCTGTCTCTATGGATTATCTGTTCTGGATATTTCATATGAAAGGAATCATAGAATGTGCAACCTTTTGCATCTGACTTCTTTCACTTAACATAATGTTTTTGAGGCTCACCCAAATGATAACAAGTATCAGTACTTCATTACTTTTTCTGGCTGGATAATATTCCATTGTGGGTATAAAGCACAATTTGTTTATCCATTCACCTGTTGATGGATTTTTGGTTTCTACCTTTAGGTATTATGAAAAATGATACCTGACTAATACCTACTATAAGCATTTGCATACAACTTTCTGTGTGGCTATATGCTTCCATTTTTCTTATGTACATATTTAGGAATGGAATCATTGGACCATATCATAATTCTATGATATTTGTTAACTTCTTTGTTGAACCACCAAACTGTTTTCACTGCAGCTGCATCATTCTGCATTCCCACCAGCCATGTAGAAGGGGTCCTATTCCTTTACATCTTCGCCAACACTTTATTTTCCTTTTTTTAAAAAAATTACAGCCATCATAGTGGCTGCAAAGAGAAATCTTCACGAACACTATTTATTTTTGATTTTTAAGATACAGCCATTGTAATGACTGTGAAGTAGAATCTCACTGTGGATTTGATTTGCATTTCCTTAATAAATGACCAAAGATGTTGAAAATTTTTTTAAATTAAACATTTACAATTTTATTCATAAAATTATTAATCAAAACTGCCAAAGTAGATTTATAGAGCTAAACATCAAAATGGGAAATTAAGCATTCCTGAAATACACACAAGACTAAAAATCTATAGTTAAACCACGATTACACAACAGGTTATACTCATTCCTGAATTGAAAATTAGACTGTGAAATGTCCTAAAGCCCCCATCAAAACAAGGAAGTGAATTCAAAATAGGAGCTAACATTATTACTTGGCGGTAAAGCACCATCTTTTATATGGTGCTTAAAAAAATTAAATGTATAATTTTTACTTTTTTATTTTCCCCTCATCTCCTTTCTCTCCTTCCTTTGAATTATCAGGGTTATTTGATGAGCCATTCTCAAAGGGATTGGGGGAATATCAATTTTCCTTTGCTGAATCTTATGCCTCAACATGTGCAGTTCCGGATGGCTTTGAAAGCCACCCAACACAAATTTGTAAACTTTCTTAAAACATTATGAGACGTTTTTTTGGTGGTTTTTTTTTGGGGGGGCTCATCAGCTATTATTAGTGTGTTTTATGTGTAGCCCAAGACAATTCTTCTTCCAGTGTAGCTCAGGGAATCCAAAAGATTGGACACCCCTGTAAACAATATGGAATCATCCCACTAAGTATAAATCTCAAGATAGGATATGCTTCAACATTGTGTGATAGAACATTCCAATAATGTCAACAAGACGCAGGTGTTTTTCTCTTGCTCACTCTTCCATTCCAAGTGTGGCTCTCTCACAGAACTGGTTGCATGATGTTGTAGGATGTTTGTGGGATGGCTTACAGGAGCACTCACATCTGGTAGATAAAGAGCGAATGCTTCTCCAAGTCATCAGCTTCTTCCTCTGCAGTGTGAATGGTTCACATTAGGTCACATCCCCTCATACAAAAACTGTTGCCAAAGACAAGACAGGCTCTGGCCAAAACCTTTGAGCTAACCAGAAGCAAAGAGGGTGATGATGGTCAGGCTCCACTTCTTTAGCTGGGGTCAAATTCGGGTTTGGCGGGTCAGACCCAAAGTCCACTACGGAAGGCTTGGGTTCCAGCACTTACTTGCCATGTGCTTGGGTGAGTTATATAACCATATTAAATTGATTGAACTTTCTCATCAGCAAAATGGGTATGAAGCTGAACTGAGATAACCATGAAAACAAAATGTTCTGCAGAATACCTTTTATGTACCCAGTAAATGTTAATTTTTATTAATATTATTAATGTTCATCTGTACTCTTTATATTATGTAATAGTTTTTAAAATGTATGGTAAAGTGTGAGGTTTTTGAGAATATATATATCACTTTTTTGTTTACCTCTAAAGTCTACATATAATAATTGTCCAATTCATTCTTTTAACAAATAAGTGAATAAATGAGTATCTATTGAGTGAATGAATAAATGCCTAAAAACAAGAAGAGGTAAATTTAGAAGAAAGACAACCAAATGGTGACTGGAGGAATTACAAAGCAGGCAAAATATGGGAACAAAATAGGCCAGGGTGAGAAAGAATATATGAATATTTAAGGGAAAACAATACTAGACCTAGAAAGGCCTTGTCTCTGAAGTCTAGAGGGGTTGCTGGAAGTGAGCAAAACAAATACAATGTGAGTTTAGATTAACCAGCTCACAGAGGCTGTGCTGTCTTCAGATATTTTGTTTCACAAATTGATAATAAATGTTTGAACAAAACCTATATGGATATTTACTGCAAGCTATAGGAGGTAGAAGAAATAATATCAGCTACTGAATACTTGATATGTTACGGTATTATTCTGAGTGTTTTTCTTGTATAAACTCATGTAATCCTCAAAGCAAACCCATGAGGTGAGTACTACTCTTTTTGTCCCCATTTACATTTATACATAGAAATATCAGGCCCAGAGAAACTGAGCAACTTGCCCAAATCACATAGATAGTAAGTAGCAAACTGAGATTTTTACCCAAAGGGTCAGAATCAAGAGTCTGTGTGTTTAGCCTTTATACTATACTGTGTGATAAAATAGAAGGGTGCTCAGAGAAACTAGACAACCATTATGTATCCAAGAGTTAAGTGTGTTAGTGCCCATGAGGAGCACTGTAGGCCTCCCAGGTCACTGAGAATCGAAAGGCATAGCCAACAGTTCACATATATATGTATTCCCTCTAGCCCTTACACTGCACTTTTGTAATTCCCAGCATATAACACAATGCCTGTGGAGAGTGTCAACTAAACAAATACTGGTTAAGTCGATGACTGGTAGATGGATGGATGGACCAATGGATGGATGCCAACATATATGTTGTGCCCACCTTATTTCCACATCAGACCAAACCTCTTCATGTTTCCTCACTTGGTAAATTGTCATTAAAAACTTACTGCACTTGTTAAGATGAAACGGTATGCTTCACAATATCATAATTGAGTAATATAAAGAAATACTTAGAGATCACCCATGCCTCAGAGGATACACTGGGCGTTGGAATGAATACAAAGTTGTGTGTCCCTCCCCAGGGACTCTTTTAGAATTGTGCTGAGCTATAGAGAAAAAGCATTAATAAATGGCTTGAATGAAAGGAAAAGCTAGTCCATGGGCTCTCCAAGGGAATTAAGGGACTAGGGACTATTTCCTTAAGAGGAATCTACAAATAGTAAAACAGAGACAGTCATCTCCAGAGAGGGTGTTTTGTTACAGTTTAGCATATGCGTAGATCTGCCTTTGATCAGACTTTTAACTTGAAATTCCTGCATTTCCCTTCAGGTCCATCCACCCACTTGCTTATATGGTGAACTTTCAAGGGATTCAGAACTCCAGCTCTTTCTAGGGAGCTGTAGTCCCCCAAGAGTTAAGTTTCAAGAACCGCGTGTAAACCACAATACAGATTTCAGAGACAGCTGTGCAAATCAAGTGTGATCTTAAAACATAAAGAAGAGTGTTAAGATCACTGCACTGGAAATCTCTTTGCCCATTGTAACTATGTGCTCTCATTTCTTGGCAAGATGATCCTTATTATTCAAAATAAATAAAATCAACATTATGTCCTTATCTGTCTATACTAATCATTTGTCCCATGAGGGATATTCTAGAAGCCATTTTCATATTTACTAGGTGTTAAATAGGAAATGGTGGAGGTGATTTGTTTATTGGACTTTTAAAAGAAGCTTTAAAAAAGTTGCTGTACTTACATATCTTTACAAGCAAATGTCTTTAGCTTTCAGCTCCTGAAGGAACGAAATCAAAACTGCTTGAACAAGTTTCCTGGCTAAAGAAAAACCTAGAGTCTCTGGACCATAAAGAACACAAGGAAGAATTGTATGAAAAAATGGTTCTTGCAAAAAATCAGGTACGTAGTAGAAGAAAAATCACCTTTATTTTAAAAATTACCTAAACTTAAATGAACTAACAATTCTGCAGTCATTACTGGCTGGGTTGGAAGTTCATATTTAAATTCAAGATGATAAATAACATTTTGTATTTCCTAAATGTAATTGTATTGCTTGATGAATATTGACATGTAAAAATTTTTAAAGTTTGTTTGCTATGCATTCTTTTGAACCGTATTATAATAGCTGAATATTCTATTTATTTTGTAAGTGGTATCACTGTACAAATGTTTCTTAGTTTGCTGAGTTAGACTTAATCAAGGAATAATTTCTATGCAGTAAACAAGTAGATCAGAAGATTTGGCAGATGCTTTTAATCATTTCCTTTATAAGAAGTTATTAATTTATGAATTTCAAGACATTTATATATGTGTCATATAACTTTATCTCTTGTTCAGCCCAAATGGGTATCTGCCTTTGGATTAAATACACACACACACACACACACACACACACACACACACACTCTCTCTTAGAAAAACATACCCGTACATTACAAGGACAGATACACACCCATTTGGTCTCTTATATGTGTATATATAATGTGCATATAAAGTGAATTAGCATTACCTGTAGTACATCAGCAAACATTATTTTTCCCAATCATTTCCTAATTCTCAACATATTCATGTGCTTTACCCTTGGGTTCTCCCATACAATGGAGAAGAGATAGGGATGAAAGCTCTAATTTTTTCAATGATGATTTTTAAAACCTCTAGCTGAGATCATTCCATTCACGAGAGTTGCGAACTGGTACATATTTATATCTGGAATCCTTTGAATACAGAAAAGGAAGTGTTACACACTTGGTTTACACTTTTCAGTGCATGGAGAAATTACAAGCTGATGTGAAAGCCTCCAAGGAGCAACTTGCAGCCCATATAAATGTTTTTCCCCTTTTTTCATTCCTTCATTTATATCATTGTCATCCTGGACATGAACAGAAAATATTTTCAGAAATTATAACTGTGGTCTTTCTGCTGCAAACCAAACCACCAGGCTAAAAATCATTATTTTTGCTGCCTCCACAGCATTGCTTTCCATAAAAGAATTCTGATTTATGTTGATGATAAAAATTAGAAAACTGAGCTCTTCTACAAGGGGGGACCCCAAAAAGCCCAGACTTTATTTATAAAATGTTGTCTATTTATTTGTATATGTTTAAACTTTAGTCACCTTCAAAGTACTCTCCATTGGATGCAATACACCTATCAAGATGCTCTCTCCACTGCTCAAAACAATTTTTGATCTCGTCGATTTTGATGCCTTTTAGTGCTTCTGCTGTTTTTTTTGTTTTTGTTTGTTTGTTTCACCTCTTCCACAATGGCAAAATGTTTTTCCTTAAGGACTTTTTTCATCTGGGGAAACAAAAATAGCCCCCTGGAGCAAGATCTAGTAAATAGGGAGGGTGGGGCACAGGGGTTTGCAGTTCTTTGTCAGCAGGGAGGGCAGTGTGGGCAAGTACATTGTCATGCCACACTTTGTTCTCGTACATCACCCATCATGAAATGGGCACATGCACTGAAAGAGTCCCCCCAGAACATTCACTGAAGCCCAGTGCATCCTCTCACAACAACGCCAGCTGGTACACAGATGCAGATGGGTTCCTAGAACACTCACCTAGTGGGGGAAGCTACAAGGGGCCTGCCCTCCAGAAGATAATTCTGTTTTTTTCTGGGTTCTCCCCTAGTATATAACCAGATGATCTAGTCAGGTCCCATCAGGATAAGAGAACTGGAAACCAAGGGCAGAAAGACAAGGAAGCCGGGCTAGTTTAGTGAGTGAATGGAAGTAGAAATTATAGACACATTGAATATAGGCCTACAGCAGTTCCTCTTAAACTTTAACATGACAAGAATTACCTGGAAAACTTTAAAAAGCACATTGCCTGGAGATTACGTTTTCTTTATGCCTGGAGTGGAACCTGAGAATTTGCACTTCTCGGGCATACTACTAGCTTCAGGTAGTGCTGATGCTGCCAGTCTTTGGACTATATTTTGAGCAGCGCTGTTTGATACATATTCATTCTGCCCCAATCTTGTGATTTTTTAAGCAAGTGATCATATATGCAAATGAGACATAGAATGGTCCATTTTCGGCTGCAAAATTCCCCTGAGAGAAGCCCTAGGGTCTCTCTCATTTATACTTTCGCCAATCTTTTCTCAGAGAAAAACTAATGACCATCTCCTGCCGTAATACCCTGTGCATTCACATGCATAAATGAGTCAGGGCCCTGCCGCCATCCCTTCCCAAAGAGCTGAAGAGCCTGATGTCTTCTTAAGTGTTTCCTCAAAGAGTTGCTCACTCTCCTTAGTGATCTCTCCCACCTGGGTGCTGCGGGATGACTTCTTGATTAAGAACACTGGCCAGTCATGTTGAATGGCTAGTTTGAACAACAACGAAGTCCTCAGATCAATCTGAGACCTGAGAGCCTGCAGTCCAGAAGCTCTGCAGAAAAAAAACTTTGCAAGATGATAAATTCTAGTCATCCCTTTGGGGTTTGAAATGAGCTGATCTGGATAAAAATCACAGTAATTGTCCCAGTTTTGTGCTGGGACAGAGAAAAGCCAATTGTCTGTGGCAGCTAGCAGAGCTTTTAACTCTAAACTCAAAATCTTTTTAGACCTTGTATGCTCAACTGACCAATACCGAAAATGACTGAGCCTTACATTTGTAATACTGTGATGTATTCAGACAGAAGTATATCTCATTAGCTCAGTATTCTGTCACAGATGCCTCTCCCTTGACTTGCCCCTGAAGGTGCCAAATAATGACTATGGTCAGAGGATGTCTCCAGATTGGCAGATTGATACCTACAGCCACATGCCCAGGGGGTTTAGCTCAGAATTTTTTAGGGAGAGCAAATTATTTACTAAGGTTCCAATATTAGTTTGCAGCACTTCTTAATGAAAAACTGATGGAAAAAAACATAGTCATGGTGCCTTAGGAAAACTCCTGTGGTGTCTTCCCTTGCCCAGCTTCTGTGAATTCTATTACTGTACCATACCCTACTGTCCTTGTCCCAGGCTTGTCTGAACTCGGACTGCTTCCTTGTATTAGGGTTTGATACCAATACCTGAGATTTCTCTTATATAATTTTTCAACATTCAGGTTGTAATATAGCAGTGTAGTCATTAGAGTTTTGCTTCAATGCATCAAGAATATTTAAATTCATTTTTATTGTTAGACTTACTGGGGTGACATCTGTTAGCAAGGATTACATAGGTTTCAGGCATACAGTGCATTGTCAGCTTGATGTATAATAAGTTCACCACCTAATGTGACTTCTCTTTCCATCACCTTATATTTAGCTTCCCCCCCTCCTCTCCCACCCCCTCCCCTTTCTCCCCTCCCTAACCCACTCGTCCCCAAATAAACATTAAACTATTGATTGTGTCCATGGGTTATTTGTTTGTTCATTTCTTTCTTTCTTTGCTTTCAGTTTTATAT
>PVJL010008745.1:0-63750 GCA_004026885.1 Lyroderma lyra
CCACAGTGGTTGTACCAGTTTGCACTCCCACCAGCAGTGTACCAGAGTTCCTTTTTCTCCACATCCTCTCCAGCACTTGTTATTCCTTGTCTTGTTGATAACAGCCATTCTCACAGGTGTGAGGGGGTATCTCATTGTGGTTTTGATTTGCATTTCCCTGATAGCTAATGAGGATGAGCATTTTTTCATATGTCTGCTGACCATTTGTATTTCTTCATGGGAGAAGTGTCTGTTTAGTTCTTCTGCCCACTTTTTAATTGGGTTGTTTGTTTTTTTGTTGTTAAGTCTTATTAGTTCTTTATATATTTTAGGTATTAGACCCTTACCTGATGCATTATTTGCAAATATTTTCTCCCTTTCAGTTGGCTGTCTCTTTGCCTTTTTGATGGTTTCTTTTGCTGTGCAGAAGCTTTTTAGTTTGATATAGTCCCATTCATTTATTTTTGCTTTTACTTCCCTTGCCTTTGAGGTCAGGTTCATGAAGTCTTCCTTGATTCCTAGGTCTATAAGTTCAGTACCGACATTTTCTTCTATATAGTTTATTGTTGCAGGTCTGATATGAAGGTCTTTAATCCATTTCGAGTTAAGTTTTGTATTTTGTATGGAGAGAGTTCACAGCTCAGGTTCATTCTTTTGCATATGTTTTTCCAGTTTTCCCAGCACCACCTACTAAAGAGGCTGTCTTTTCCCCACTGTATGGTTTTTGCTCCTTTATCAAAAATTATTTGTCCATAAATTTGTGGGTTTATTTCTGGGTTTTCAGTTCTATTCCATTGGTCTATATTTCTGTTTTTCTGCCAGTACCAAGCTGTTTTGACTATTGATGCTTTGTAATATAAATAGAAGTCAGGAAGTGTAATGCCACCAGCCTTCTTCTTTTTATGTAGTATTGCTTTGGCAATTCGAGGTCTTTTATGGTTCCATATAAACCTGATAATTCTTTTATCTATTTCACGAAAGTATGATTGTGGGATTTTCATGGGTATTGCATTAAATCTGTAGATTGCTTTGGGCAGAATAGCCATTTTAACAATGTTAAGTCTTCCTATCCATGAACAGGGGCTATTTTTCCACCTCTTAAAGTCTGTTTCAATTTCTTTCAAAAGTGTCTTATAGTTCTCTGTGTATAAGTCTGTCACATTCTTTGTTAATTCCCAGGTATTTCATTCTTTTTGTTGTGATAGCAAAGGATTGGACTCCCTCGTTTATTTTGCTGTGGATTCGTTGTTTGTATATAGGAATGCTGTTGATTTTTTACATTGATTTTGTATCCTGCTACTTTACTATATTTGTTCATTGTTTCTAATAGATTCCTTGTAGAATCTTTGGAATTTTTTATATAAAGGATCATGTCATCTGTAAATAGTGACAATTTGACCTCTTCTTTCCCAATTTGGATACCTTTGATTCCTTTCTCTTGCCTGATTGCTGTGGCTAGAACTTCCAGTACTATATTAAATAACAGTGGTGACAGGGGGCATCCCTGTCTTTTTTCTGATTTTAGGGGAATAGGCTTCAGGTTTTCCCCATTTAGTATGATGTTAGCCGAGGGCTTGTTATATATGGCCTTAAGATACTTTCCTTCTATACCTATTTTATTTAGTGTTTTGATCATAAATGGATGTTGAATCTTGTCAAAAGCTTTTTCTGCATCAATTGAAATGACCATATGGTCTTTATCTTTGATTTTGTTTATGTGGTGTATCACATAGATTGATTTTCGTATGTTGAACCATGCTTGTGCTCCTGGGATGAATTCCACTTGATCTTGATGTATGATCTTTTTGATGCCTTGTTGTATTCTGTTTGCTAATATTTTCTTTAGGATTTTTGCATCTGTGTTCATCAGAGATATTGGTCTCATGTTTTTAAATATAAACCCAAATTATCTGATAACTTCTCCCATTGAGAAGCAGTGCCTACACCCACTCTCTTTGAAACTGAATGACTTCTTCAACAAATAGAATGTGGGAGTGATGTTATACAACCTCAAAGGCTGGGTCATCAAAGGCGACACTACTTTTGCTTAGGTCTTCTGAAATGCTTACTCTCTGGATACTTACTTTTGGGACTCTCCTCAAAAATGAGCTTCCAGGCTGTGGAAAGCCCAAAGTACATGGAGAGGAGACATGCATATGCTTTAGTCAATAGTCCCAATGGGGTCCAAAGCTTCACAGTGCAGGTGTCAGGAATGAGAGTAAAGAAGCCTTCCTGTGATGCCAAGATGAAGCCCCAAGCATGGTGGAGCATCAACAAGCCACCTCTGCCATCCCCTGGCCAAAACCTCCACCCACTAAATCCATGCGCATGACAAAATGTTTGGTTCTCACCACTAGCTTTGTTATGTAGCCATAAATAACCAAACCCACCCACCTTTCTGGCTCTCTCCCTCTTTTGCCATGCTCTAGATACCCTGACTTTCTTTGGACCTATGTTAAAGAAAAGATTTTTCTATCTGAGGGCCGGTGTACTTGCTGTGTCATCTGTCTAGATCCCTTGCTGGTTCACCTAACAGCCACTCCTGAGAGATTTTTCCCTAACCACCTTGCTCAAAGTAACCTCCCTACACACCATCACCTAAAATTATCTTATACCAGGGGTACCAAAAATTGTATACACATTTTAACAGATCTTATCTATGTATTACTTTTCAAAGTTGAATTGCATTACTATAGCAACAGGTGGTATGATGTTCACTCAAAAGATGGTGTTAATCAAATGAATACTGGTGTCATCATGTGACAGGCAGGACAGTCAATGAAAATGGCAGAAGCATGGTTGTCACTTGAGGAGTGCAAGACCATTTCCAAGTGGTATTTGAAACTCGAGAACATTATTTGAGATTCCCCCTCATTCTCCTGACTTAACACCCCTTGACTTCTACCTATGGGGAACCTTAAAGGATGTGATGTAATATAGAAAACTGGCTACACTGGTGATATACTTCAGGCAGAAATTAAAACAACATGCAATACAGTGGACACTTTGGTCAACGTTGCTCAAGCAGTAGTTCTCTGTAATCAGAAGTGTCTGGACACTGATGGTAACCACTTTGAGTATCTTTTGTAATTGCACACGTCAAACATGATTTATATTCATCTTTTATTATCAGTATATGTTATTAAAATTTTCATACTTTCTTTCCTTTCTTAAAATGTGTATACATTCTTTGGCAACCTCTGTATATTTGTTTGTGCATTTATTATTTATCTTACTCCTATAATATTCACCATGTGAGTAAAAACTTTCCACCATCTTGTTCACAGGTATATTCATAGCACCTAAAACACATTTAGTGAATAATGAGCATAATGTGCATAAGAAATGCCTTATATACAGACTTAAAATAGGTATTCCTATACCCAACACTGAAAACTAATTTCAAAAATCTGTAATGGAGCCTATAACTCTAAATATTTAACATGCGACTCAGGTTGTTCCAAAAGAAGTGTACTGTGGACATTGTTTTAACGTTAATAATTTCTTTATACATACACAACTAAGTTCGAGAACTTGCCACGGTGAGCTTACGCTGGCAGCACAGTCCAAACAATTTAGTAAGGTTTCATAACCTTGGTATATCTGTCTCACAGCTGTGTTTGTATCTATGTGTGGTGCTGTCTTGCTGAGTGGCATTCATTACTGTTGTGTGTTTTTGTGTGCCATTGCAAGAATGTCAGAGCTTGAATTACAGCAATGAACAAACATTAAATTTCTTGTTAAACTTGGCAAGAGTGGAAGTGAAATCAGGGACATGTTAGTCCAAGTTTGTGGGGATAATGCCATGAACAAAACAGCAGTGTACAAATGGATTAAATGTTTTTCCCTTGGGAGAGAAAGCGTCACTGATGAAGAGAGATCAGGACGGCCAGTAACAAGCAGAACTAACAAAAACATTGTAAAAATTCATCAAATTGTGCATCAAAATCATTGGCTGACTGTGAGAAGCATAGCAGACCAAGTAAACATCGATAGAGAAACAGGAAAATCTTAATGGAAAATCTTGGCATGAGAAAAATGGTCCCGAAGGAGCTCACTGATGAACAAAAGCAAAGGAGAGTCAGAGTTTTCCAATGCCTTTTGGAGAGGCAAAGTGATGTTTGGGTGATGTTATTCCTGTAAAACATGGGTGTACCAGTGCAACACTGAAACAAAATGTCAAAATGCACAGTGGATGTCAGCCAATTCTCCATAACCAATAAAGTTCCCTCAGTCCAAATCAAGAGTCAAAACAATGTTGCTAACCTTATTTGATATCAGAGGGATTGTTCATTATGAATTTGTACCAACTGGACAAACAGTCAAGCAAGTTTACTATTTGGAAGTGTTGAAAAGGCTGTGTGAAAAAGTGACAAAAATGACCTGAACTTTTCTCCAGAAACTCATGGCTCTTGTACACTAGCTCACATATTTAGCCCGTACACAAATAACTGTATTGGAACACCCTCCTTACTCACCTGATCTGGCCCTCAGTGACTTTTTTCTTTACTCAGAAATAAAGAAAATATTGAAAGGAAGGCATTTTGATGACATTCAGGACATCAAGTGTAATACAATGAAAGCTCTGATGGCCATTCCAGAAAAAGAGTTCGAAAATTGCTTTGAAGAGTGGACTAGGCACTGGCATCGGTGCAAAGCTTCCGAAGGGAAGTACTTCAAAGGTGACCATAGTGTTATTCAGCAATGAGGTTATGTGGCACTTTTTCTAGGGTGAGTTCGTGAAATTAATTGTTAGAACCCATATGACCATTTCTTCATAAAACAATAGTATAATGTAATCTAGAAAATACTATATGGTAGATTCTTCTTAGAAGTAGCAATAGTTATTATATTCAATTAAGATAAAATACCATAGAAAAATATTAACTAATAAATAAATTTTAACTGTACCTCTTCTCAGTTCCCTATTGATTTGAGCATGCTTTTACATGTACATATTTTTACACAGTTATAATTGATGGTACAAGAAATAAACTGAGAATCCTCCCGTTATCTCAATAATCCTCTTTCTATTGAGATCCAGCTCTTCCTTATACATACTTCTCACACAGAGAGCAGTCTGCCTAGCTTTCATGCTACCCCCATAATGGGTTCACGTGTCTATATTTGAACAGATAGAACATTGAGTTCTCACATATCCCCTCTCTCCACATGCAGCTTCTCCTATTTTTAACAGTTTGCATTGAGTGCAGCACATTCGTTACAATTAACTAACTTTGGGGAGTTCCCTGGTGGTGTAGTGGCTTAAGGCTTTGGTGCTGGTACTGTCAGTGCTGCGGCCTGGGTTCAATTCCCAGTCAGGGAGCTACCCACATACCAAAAAGCAAAACAAACAAACAAAAAAAAACTAACTTTGATACACGGTTATTAACTGAAGTCCATAGTTTGCATTAAGTCTTACTCTTTGTATTATACACTCCATGGGTTTTGACAAATGCAGAATGTCATGTGTCCACCATTACAGTATCATAAAGAATTGTTTCACTGCCCTAAAATATACCCTGTGCTTCATCTATTCATCCTTCCTTCTCCCCTAACAAGTCAGAAAGTTGATTGTGATGGTTTTTTTAATTGTGATTTTTAATCTTAAAAAGCAAACAGAAAAAATATATTTTGATGAGTTCGGTTGTTACTTGTTTTGAGAGTTAGCTTGATTACACAGGGTAATTAGTCAGTACAGCAAAGGCTGCTAAATGCACGGAACCCCTAGAATGTGATTTTTCTTACTTTTTCTTTGTGGGCTTTCTTGTTTTCATTTTGGTTGACTTTTAATTTGGTTGTTTGCAGGAAGCAATATTGTATTGTTCTGGAAGGAAGTTCTTGATGGTGTTTCTTTACAAAAACATTGACTTAGATATTAAAATTTGGTGCTTATAAAAGTTTTAAAAAATAAATAGCATTGCTTCAATTAAAATTACAAAAGAGAAAAAAAATCCTAACCCCTGGTATCTACTGATTTTTTAACTGCATTTATAATTATATCTTTTCCAAAATGCCATGTAGTTGGAATTCTACAGTATATGGACTTTTTATACTGGTTTCTTTCACTTATAACCATATATGTAATATTCTTCCACGTCTTTTTGTGGCTTATTACCTTATTTCTTTGTATTTCTGAATAATGTTCCCCTGCCTGGATGTACTATAGTTTGTCTATCCATTCACCTATCAAGGCAGATTTTGGTTGCTTCTAGAGTTGGGAGACTATGCATAAAGCTGCTATCAACATTTGTGTGAAGATTTTTGTGTGGCATGTTTTTTGTTATAAATTGCTATGATAGTTTTCTAATCATTGTCCCTGTGCCCTGCACTTAAACCAGTACAAGCGTTCGCTCTGCAATCAAGGTGATGTTTCTGATCATAAACCTGTCATAGTTTTCTTGAAAGCCTGCAGAATCTACTCGGTGCAGCTTCAATCCTTAGCATGATATGAATGGATTTTTATCATCAAATCCCAGAAGATCTCACCCAATTTACACCACACCACTCTGCCACGGGTACCCTGTACCCTCCTGACTTAGTAAAACACCTTTCTTTCAGGAATGGAGCTCCTATTCCTTTGGTGTCTGCTGATCTCTGGGCCTAGCACACTCTTTCCTACCTTATCAGTCTCTTGATTTCCTCTTTGGACATCTTCAGTCTCTGATTCCTTTGTCATTCCCAGAACAGATTCTCCCCTCTACAGTCCCATAGTACCTGGAGCATATGCTTCTGATAGTATCCATCCCAGTACATGGCAGTGATTTGTGTATTTGTCTCTCTCCCACTCAGTGGATTGTGCAGGCATATGGCACATTTTATGGTAGTCTACTTAGGTTGGACAATGAATCATGAGGTTTTCAATGGTATACCAAATGCAACAGCAGCCCAGGCTTTGAGATTCAGCTTCGCCACTTTCCAGCTTGTTATGTGAGCTCTTAGAAGTAACAATGCTCCAAAAATAATTTTCTATTTGAAATATTACTGTATTATTTCCTACTTCATAGTTTAATATAAAACCTTAAAGTTATTATCAACAGTTTAACTCCCTCCCCCCCCAAAAAAACCTGTAGAGAGATTATAATCATGAGCTCTCTATATCTAGAACATACCTTAGAGGTAATTTTATCCAACCCTTTAATTTTAGATGAGGAAACTGATCATAGTAAGTTAAATGGTCTGCCCAAAGTCACATAGCAATGACACAGTTGAATTAGAAGAAGAATTCAACATGATCCAAGGATTACAATCAAGACAGATTTGTTATAATAAACTGAAATACAACTTCAAAATAATTAGAGCTTTAAATTTTTTAAATTCTCCCATCTCTTTACAACTTTAAAAATAAATTTACTTTACGCAGAAGATTCAATCCCAAGAAGAAATTCAATTTTATATTTTCATCAACCTGACTATGGACATGCTTAAACTTCTATTGGAGTCCTTCCTGATAAAGTCCAAACCTTTAAATTAAAAAATAAAAAACCTACCCCCACCCCATCTATCTCTACTCATCTGGTTTTATCTTTTTGTATAAATGAAGACCCTGATTCATATTGCAAAATAAATATTCCATGGGAAGATAGAACTTTCAGGTGCAGAGGAGTCAAAATAGAAAGTGGAGGGCAAAAAGCAGGCAGGAGAAGAAGGATTGAAGAACTTATTAATGTAGAGAAGGGAAAAACAACTGCTATTTAAAACTAACTATGGTTACTTCTGTCGGTTAGGAAAATAATGTACCCGGGCTGTCTGGAAAGTATTCAGCCATGTAAAATGAGAAATAGAGACATTTATGGCTGGATTTTTTACCCCAACAGCCCTCATACATTTTCTGTAGGGCAAATGGCACAAAGCTCAGGGAATTGCATTGATGATTTATGGTGGGTTAAGTTTCACAAATGACTTAGGAGGATTGAGAACAGTGCTAGGAACAGGAAGAGAGAAGTACAAAGGGAGAGAGAAACTCAGCAACGTAGAGGAAGTCGTGACATTTTATTGCTAGAGTGGGTTCAGGATAAGGTTAATGCTGAGAGACAGTATAAAAGATTCCTAAGAGGAGAGGATGAGAGAGAACAAGAATTTAGCAGAAGCAATGACAACAATAAAAAATCAGAACATAAGTTATGAGGAGAGTCCTCCATTTGTCCCCGGATTTATTTAGAATAATGTCAAGGTTCTACCATAGGTGACTTTCAGGTTAAAACCACTTGTACGTAATCTTAAAAGACCAGGAGACTCTAGTGCTTGGAGGTTACCAAGGCACTTGGCCTTCAGGTTGGATCTGCTTGATACTTTAATTCATAGGCACAGTTTAAGTGATTATTTTTCTATTCAACAGTAAGGAACACACATAAAAACAGGAGTGGGTGTCCATTTGTCTGAATCGTGCCAAGTGTGCATGACTCGAGAATGTTCTTACAACCTCAAGAGATAAGACACAAGGATGGCCATGTGACTGAGGAAGAACCCCAACAGGAGGAGAGGATGAAGAGAAGGTCCACCCCTTCAATAATCGGTGTGACCTGGGACAAGTCATCCCTTTCTCTGGCCCTCACTGTCTTCATCTTTAAATTGAGCACACGGGACTAACTCAATGATCTTCATGCATTTTTTGAAGTTACCTGTGCTGCATTACATGCTTACTAGATCTTACCTTTTATGGAAGTAAAAAGTAGGGCACATTAGGATGGTAAGATTAAGAAAAACACACTCAGTCTTCTTGATTTTTGACAACAAAAACAGTGATGACAGTTGATATTTGAGGTGGGAGGAAGAAAATTAAAGGAAAATTTAAAATTCTGACAGAATTTAAGGAAAAGTAAGAAAAATTTCTGTATTTTGAATATATAATGTCTGTTTTAATTTGTTTTTAAAAAATGCCATTTGGAGAGAAAACACCAGCTTCTAGGTGTCCTAATGATAGGATATGGCGTCATTGGCTCAAAACTACTGCAACAGTCAGGCATACCCTTGTAATGGCAATTTATTTTCCATCTCCTCTTATTTTTCATTCCACACCTCATTGTCGATTTGCAGTAATGATTCAAAAGCCACATAACCTTATTGCACACTCATCCACCATCTATAAAAGCACTTTAAATTAATCTTTTTCTTCTTGATTTGAGGAGCACTGGTGTGGACTAGAGACATAAGGGCACCGCTGTAAGGTGTGGTGCAACACAGTTTTAGAAAGATTTGAGTTAGGTCATCACTCATAAAGAAATAATTCTTATCTTCAGCTAAAATATAATTAAATCTAAAGCAAAAGTATGCCAATCCTTTGTGAACATAAGAAATCTTTTCATTCAAAAAACTCACTTTTAATTTTCTTAAATTTATAATTTTACCCCAACTTGGAAATCTATTTTTGCTTATTTTGCATGGAAGTATGATGTGCTTGGTATCAAAAACCCAGATTCTAACTCTAAATATATGATGTACTAATGTGTGACTTCGGACATGTTATGAAACCTTTCTAAAAATATGTCAGTTTTCTGCCTCATAAAACTTGCACCGTGATTCCTACACAATAACACAGTCGTGTGGATTGAACAGAGTTCACTTGACAAGTATTCATCACACTATTTGCGTGAACAAGGCACTGATCTAGGCACTGGGGACACAGTTGGGACTAACCAGATGTGACCCTTGCAGAATTCACATTCTTGTGGGTAGATGCATTCAGTAACAGTCATGCTGGTGGAGATGAGTTCTGCAAAGGAAATGGATCACAGGGCAGAGAGAGCAATGGAGGTGGTCTACTAAAGGAGGTTGGGAACAGCCTCTGTAATAAGGGGATATTGGAACTGTAGTCTATTTTTCTTACAGGTAACAGAAAACTGATTAAAACTAGTTCAAGCCCCATTGCAACCCCAATAAATGTATTGACTGTCCCTGAAGAGACCAGAGGTGACTCTAATTCAGAACCACTGTGCAGTAGACTCTCAGTTAACCAGCACCCATGGGGATTGTTAGATGCCAGATAAATATATGTGAGTAGACTCTCTGTTAACTGGAACTCAAGCAACCAGCAAAATCTCAAGCAACCAGCAAAATATTGAGAGTGCCAGAAGCTGGAGTTCAGATTAATGGAGAGTCTACTGTACTCAACAATTCGAACCATGTCCTCGGAGGCTCCCATTCTTGCTCCCCATAGCTAAGATTCAGTTTCTTCGGCTTCGTACTCACTCTCAAGCAAGTTTTTGTTTGTTTATTTTTGCTTCAAAATCCTGGAAAATATATTCCCCACCTTTCAAGTCTTGTATGTTCTTAGAACTTAACTCAGAAGTAATTTTTTTCCCCCAACAGTCCTAAGAAAACTCTTCAGGAAGGTTTTCTTGCCTGCTCTAGCTTGAATTATATATCCATTCCTGAATTAATTATCATGGCCACTAAGACTATTGAAGGTGATTTGTAATTATGATATTTACTTTCAAAGACAATTTTAAGAGATTGATTTTTTAACATTTCTTTCCTCTTAGTCTGTTTGCTCATGTTGGCTCTACTCTTTCATTTTGGTTTTCCTAAATTGTATGATGATCCTGAACCTCCCTGATCATATTTGTAAATAAGGTACCAGGTTGGTCATTATAGGTATGTTTTGCCTTGGCAGTTGTGAGCTGGTTTCTGGAACAGGCCTCCTGAAATAACAGCACTAACTGAACTCTTTCTAAGTGAACCAGACATATTCAGGCTGACAGCTTTTCTTTTAATCTGCACTGGTGGTAAGTAATTGGGCAACATTGGGTTCATCTTTATGGTCAGCCTAAGGAGTTCCTGCTCTGGGGTAAAATGCTAGAATGTAATCTAACTTCTTAGCAAAGGTAACAGTCATTTGTGGGAGTCTGTCAGGTATTTTTGTATTCGCTTTGGTTTTGTTTTCATTTACTCTTTATTTTATTTTACTTTTTATTATACTACTTTGCTTGACGCTGATTTATTTTACAAGTAGATTTGTTTCTTCTGGGGTTTTCCTTGGGAGGGTTATCATTAGACTTATGGGGGGTGACATTGGTTAATAAGAATTACACACATTCTAGGTGTACAATTCTCATTTACTCTTTAAAATTTATTGCTGACTCTTTACATTCCTCTCTGGACCCCTCTCTAAGAGGTATGTCATGGCAGGGGCAGACTCCACAATCTATGTGCTCAGAGAGTCGGGAGGGCTACTCAGCAGGTGGCCCTAGGACCGTGGCAGCGTCGTGTGAGTCACTAATAATATAGCTTTCGGGAAAAGAAAGTGGATGGGAGGGAGAAGCAGATGATTGTGGTTTTAAAGCTGGGCATCGTCTCTGTGCATTTGTCCATGGTGAGCATTCTGACAATTGGTCAGAAGCTAATTTTTAATATTCTGGCCACTGCCTGATGCCTTTCTGTAGACTGAATGCTCCCTAGATGGCTATAAAAAACTTAATTAGCTCATCACTGGAGCCCTTGATGCATATATCACACAGCAAGGAGTGTGCAGGGGTAGGGGCAAAAGGAAACCAGGGATTGTGACTGGTTTGCCTGCTCTTAGCCCTGGACAGCATAAGGCTAATTCCTAAGATGACAATAGAAGAACGCGATGTACCCTCTTTGAAATTCCTCTGGCCTGTGAGGACATCTCATGAGGACAGTCATCTCCTTACTATTCTTTATTCTAGCTCAGCTCTTCTAACTCTTCCCTTTTCTCTCTCCCCTCCCCCTTAACTTCTCATCTAATCTGATTATATTAGAAAATTAATTTATTAGCACATCAGATTTATTATTTTGAGTCTTATTTTTCAGGTTAGTTAGAAGTCCAATGTCTTAGTTAAATTTTAGTTTATCCTACAATCTTAGTTCATCTCACAGCCCCTCCTTATCGATTAATATTATTTGCAAAGTCTATAGTCAGAGATCACCCTGAGTATTAACTGCTTAGTGTTTCAAGGAAGAATCAAGAAAATTCTTGTGTAGATTTCTGGATCCCCTTCTCTGTATGCTTCATTCTTTCTAGTAGCCTCTCCAATAGCTAGATATCTAGTCTTCTCAGTCACTAGAAATTTCAATTTCTGCCTTCTTAGCTAAGCAAGGTGCTCTGCTCAACATAAGGTCCACCTCCCTGCACTGAGGTACAAGTTCCTTCAGGCAAAAAACAAAAAAACATGCAATTGTAGGACTCACCTTATGCATTTTGCTTGTTTTTGATATCTAGCCCTATGCTGCCTATTGCCCAATGTCTGGAAAAGTTTCTGCATGTATTTTGCTCAGACTTTTTGTTTTTCATGGTTGGAGAAATAACTTGGAACCAGGAATTCGGTCATGGCTGGAAAAGGAAGTCCTAAGATGCTTTTTCTTATCACTCTACCCACCTCAGAACTTCTGTAAAGAACCCTGCTCCCTTTATGTTTAAGTCATTTCGTCGTTTTACCTACACACCTCCTCATCATAGTCGCTCAACAATTTCATGATCTCTCACTCTCACTTATTAGGAAATGTGGCCCCTAGTTCACTAGCTTCCTTTTTACCCTCCGTGCTATCAATATCTGAAGAGACTTCGGTGTTCATCTAGTCACACACTACACCCTGATCCTCAGTTCTTTGATTTGTTTTTCTTCAGTAGGTCTCTATTCTTCAGATGTGTGATCCACACTTTTATAGCTACTCTCTGGATGTTGCCATCCCTTGAAATGTATTCCATCTCCTAAATAATAAATTTGGACACCTAGGTCTTTAAACACAACTCCCTGATGTTTTACTACTATTCCCAGGCCTGTAGGACCTCCAATACATACACACATCCACTTTCTCCTACCATCTCCTTCTGCCTGAATTTCTCTGGCTGTGCATCAGGGATCCCATTTCAACAACATTTCAGTTTAGGCTTGTTGTACTCTACCCTACCGAATCAAAACAAAATGTGGGACTCAGGTCTCATCTGTCTGCCTTCTCAGCACAAGGCTGCTAAACATGGGACAAAAACAGCACCATACTTAGCATAGGGACACGGAAATCTATTCACGATGCCCAATTTGTCATAACACTCCTGTGTTTCTTTAATTATGTTTCTTTCTTGTTTTTCACAGAAACTAGCTAGTATCTCAGTGAACCAGCACCCATGGGGATTGGTAGATGCTGGATAAATGTAAGTAGACTCTCCATTAACTGGAACTCAAGCAAAATTTGGTTGGCTTGTTGGAGAGTGCCAGTTGCTTGAGTTCTGATTAACAGAGAGTCTTCTGTGTATCAAATTCATTTACTTTCTTCTTATAACTGAACCCCTCACTATCTCAGACACAGCCAATGCCCTTTCACTCAATGGAAGTCATCAACTGATAAGTCTTGAAATTTCCTTTCACCAAACATCAGCACCAACCCTGTCCATCTTTCCTATGACAATGGCATGTGTCCCTTTTCCTATTCAAGCTTCAACATCCCACCCCTTATATGGATTGTGAAATGCTTTCTTGCTCTATCTCTTCAAAGATTCCGGCACTACTATATTCCTTCTTTTGGCATCTAAATATACTCAAGTCTTTTCCCATCAGTCTCTCTGACTCCCATATCCATCCATCCATCCATCCTTTTCTCTCTCTCTCTCACAGAATCTAGAACTAGACTGAGTACATAGCCCAGATTTGCTACTTACTACTTAGTTACAACTACTGTAACTTTGAACAACACATTTAACCTAAGAGTGGTTTCCTCCTCTGTGATATCTACCCCACAGGTTTTAGACTAAATTCTCACATATGAAGCATTTGTAAATGCCTGGAAAATAAAGTGCTTAATAAGTATGGGATACAATAATGCTTGTTATTACTAGTTAAGCCAGACTTCCTGAGAAGAATGTTAACAAGTCATATTTAGTTTCTTATCTCTCTCTTGCTACTCAGCACTCAGCAATCTGGCAGCTGTGTCAAATATTTGGTGGGATGTTCTTGCTAAGACATTTGCTCCATCCGAGAGGTATTTCTGTCTTTACCTTACCTGACCTTAGGCAGTATTTGACATTGCTGATCATTTCGTACTTCCTATTGTATTCCATTCTTTTCATTTCTGTGAATTTACACTCTCTGGGATTTTTTCTGCCCTTTAGGGTATTACTTCTTACTATATTTTGTGTGTTTCTTTTTTTTCACTTAAGTGTTTTTAAATGTCTTACATGCCAGGTTCTCCAGAAATCTTATCTAAGTCCTCTTCTCATTATGCATATTCTCTGTGATCTCATATTGGCTGAATGTTTATAATCCTTGTCTTCAACTGAAACCTATCTCCTGAGCACCCGATTGATTCAGCTCCTAAAGTCTTAAATTCAATACATATAAAATTTAACTCACCTTTTCCTACTTCTTCCCCAAACTGGTTGTCCTCTTATATTCTTTATCTCAACATTAAATAGCACAGCCAATGAGACCTTGCAAAGAAGAACTCCAGGTACCATTATTTTGCAGTAGCCAAGGCAGGACAATTTACAGTAAATACTGTTTCAAAAGTACATCCCTGGATTTGTATAGTATGGTCATCTTCCTAATTATCTGAGTCAAAATCCCATATGCTATCCTTTACTCACTGTCCCATCACTGTCAATCACTGTCAACTCCAGTTTCTAGATCTCTCATAAATCTGACTTCCTCTCAATCTCTTATGCAACAACCCCAGTCCTTACACCATCATCTTCCTGAGGCTTTTCATAAAAAGCCAGACTTCTTAACATGATTTTTTGAATCTTCAGGTACTATCACCACTTATCACTCTGCCTTCAACTCTAGTTACTTTCCCTGAGTACAGTACAATTCAGTACATCTGAAAGTTTCTCAGTTGTACTACACTTTCTCTTACCTCCAGGCTTCTAATCATGTTTTTTCCCTCTTGTTGGAATAATCTATTTTTTTTCTTTGCCAGGAAAGACTAGATTAGGCCTCCTTAAAATTCTAGACAAGGATTTGAGTACAAGCAGCTTATTTAGGAGATGATCTTAGAAGAAATCTTAGGAAAGCAGGTGAGATGGAAGGAAAGGAAGATGACACAGGTATATTAATGAGCACATTAATACCACTCTGGGGAATGGAATCTCGATCCCACTGGGAAACATTGGTATAGCATGTAGAATACATTCCGGAAGAGTCACACACAAAAGGGAAGGTAGCTGGGCCACCCATCCTCCATCTCTTGTCCCTCCTTGGCTGAGAGCATTTCTTGAGAGGTCAGTTCCCTAACTTGAGCATGGACAGGTTGGGCAGGCTTGAGAAATCCCTCAGGCAGAGCATATCAGGTGCTGGAATTAGAAGACCATCAGCAAGTACTGGGAACACGCATGCGAAGCCAAGTTTGACCACTAATATTCCATTAACATCCCTCTCCCGTGCCCCTTTGTATTCCATATTTCCTTTATCACATGTCAGTGGGAGAAATTACAATTAAGCAATACATTTATAACCAACTATGTAGCTAGTTTAACATGGTTTCCCTAAACCTGGTCCATAGTAAGTACTTCCTATACCATTTGACTGAACTCTCTTTTGTTGAATGGGGTATTTTACATGTGGTAGCAGTAAGTACATCCCTTTAAAGACTATTCCGGGTGTTATAGACTTTTATTCACTGTTTTCTGCCTTTTTCAGGTTGAAAGATTGGTATTTGGAAATGAATTTAAAGTAAGGTGCAAGTCACTGTTTGAGACATCAAAAGGTAATTGTTCAAACATGGTTTTCTTACATCAAGTAACCTGTGTCTAGTTTGCTCTTTATCATTAACCTTCTATCCTGAAATGCTGTTTCAAAGACTTCCTTTGAATGCTCACATTTAAGAAATGCCAGAAGACAAACATTTACGCTGTAAAATAAGTGTAAATGTCATTTTTAATATGTTTCAAGTGCTTGGCAGTTATACTGATTGGGTCTAATTATATTATCTGGCGAGATTTCCTCTCCAGAGATAACTAATTGGAATGACATAGTTGTAACAGTGAGTTCTGGGTGAAATAATCAGACATTTCCAATCGAATGAATGACTTTGGTGTCAAATGTTGCAGAGCTAAAGCATTATGTGTTGCTCCCAGATTTATATATCTCAAACAGAATTTTGTTCTTTTTTCTTCACAGCTTCCATTTCTTTTGGCAGGGAAAGTCATCACCTCTTTCTCCTCCTCCAAACATTTTGTCATTCCCACTGCCGTGTCTCCAGCCTAAAGAGCATTAATGCCATCGTATTTGCTTGCTCATTTGCTTTTCATTTTCTATACTTGTTCTTTTCTATACTATACAGTTAAATAATATTTTTGAGTCTCCAATTATCTTTGAAGGCCAATTGGTATTTCACACATAATATTGTATTTAACCCTCAGAGAAAATGAGATAGTTATTCCTGTGGAAACAAGGTTTAGACTGAGTAATGTGTGGAAAGCCCATAAAAATACAATTAGGATGTGATCCCAAGACTAACATAAGTACTATTAATCCACTCCATTTTACAGATGAGGCACAGAAATATTGATTAATTTGCTGAAGGTCACACAGTCAGTAAGGGTCAAATCAAGACTGAAACCCAGGAAGTCTGGCTCCAGAGTTCATGAATTAACCTTTAGATTATACTCCAATAAGGAGGTTTAAGTGAAAAGGCCATATTACTTTAAAACAAGTCTCAAAAGTTTTGATAAAACAATGTGACAAAAAGGATCAAAGTAAGAAGAAATAGCAAAGGTTTCAAGGAGATCACAACTTATAAAGTGGGCCTTAAGGGTGGGTTTAATTTTAATAGGCAGGAAGAGTTTGAGGATAAGAGTCTGAGAAGAATAGGCATCATAAGCAATGGCCAAAAATTGAGAACTTGGGGAAGGTTGGGTAAAAGTCAGGACCCATCTTGATCTGTATGACTACTAAAGTAACCATGCAAATGGTAATGAACTTAGTATCAAGAGATCCAAGACTCAGTTCCACTAGTTATGCACTAGATGACATTGTTAAGATACTTAAATCTCTCTGGGCCTCAAATAGGAATAAAAGATCCACCTAACACTTGTTTCAAGGATTAAATGAGAGTGCAAATTATAGTGAACTGAAGTAGAATCTGAGTGCAAAATAGGTTGTGACCATATTGTGGAAAGATGTGAATATCATACTTCCAGGATGTCACTGGAGATTTCTGAGGAGAAATGAGAAGATGGCATGGTCACAATTGTCTAGAGCTCAATCTAGAAGCAGGTATGGGGTAGACTAGAGTGTGGGGAGGGCAGAGCTGAAGACTGGGAAATCAGTGTAAGAATTTACTATAATAGATTGAGATATAATTAGGACCCAAATTCTAGTTCTGGCAGTTGAATTTGAAATAAAGAGACAGATTTCAGAAACACTATAGAAGTAGGTAAATTGATTTCACACTTGATTTGAATAGAAAATGGAGAAAGAAAACATTCAATCATGATTCTGAAAACTTAAACCCAAGTGACTAGTAGAATAATCATGCCACCATCAATAAAAGAAAATCTTGATGAAGAAAAGCTCTTGGGAAAGAACGTGAGTTCAGTTCAAGGATTTGGTGAGACATCCTAGTTAAATTATCCTGCAAGCAGCTGAATATGGGCATCTAAGGCAGTGGTGAACCCCTTTTTCCAGTTATGTACCCCTTTTAAATCCATTTCTATTCATCATACCCTTGTATTTAAAACAGCTGTTTTTGAATACTAACACTTTTGTTCCTTGCCTGTCTTAATGTAAAAGAGTAGAAATGAGGTCCTAAGTTAGGAAAGAAAAATTACTACACTAAAAGTACAAACCACAGATATAATTTTATAATATTCATAATGAAGTTAAATGTTGATAATGATCAAGCATTTAAACATTAAATTAAAAAGATTACTTGAAAAGGATCACAATTAAAGACAACATACTTACTTTTTACTCAATGAAACTGATCAGTCCGGCTACAGATATATATGTGTATATGTTTGAGGAAGTTCTAGAAATTTTCAAATGAATTGTTCTAAAAGTGTGAATAATGATTAGTAGAAGAGCAGTTTGGGAAGGGTTCATAGCCACACCCTCATCAATGTGATCTAATTTTGAAGTGTCTCCACTAACAGCGATTCAAAATTAGCATTTATTTGTGTAATTCCATAATTAACATTTTACATCATTTTACTTTAATTGTTTGTTCTCCATTACTGATTTTTTTTTGCGTACCCATTAATGGTCCAGAACTGGGGGCATGCATACCACTGCTTGGGGACTGATGATCTAAAGCATAGGAAAGAGGTAGGGATGAGATACAGTATGTGGTAGATACAATAATGGACCCTGAGCAATGTCTGCATCCTAATCCCAAGAACCAGTGAATAGATTACTTAGCAAAAGGGAACTGAATTTGGAGATAAAAATTAAGATTGCTAATTAGCTGATCTTAAAATAGGATAATTATTTTGGATTAGCCTGGGAGGCTCAATATAATCACAAAGAAAGGAAGGCAAAAGAGAATGTTGGAGTGATGTGATGTGAACAGAACTTAACTGGCCATTGCAGGTCTGAGGAAGAGGAAGGGAATCACAAGCTAAGAAATGTGAGATTTCTACAAGCTGGAAAGGACCAGAGAAAGGTATGTATCCCCTACTTTCAGAAAGGAACATGATTGTCAATAGCTTGATTTCAGTCCAATAAGACACAGATCAGATATTTAACCCACAGAAATCTAAGATAACATGTTTGTCTTCTCTAGACCACTAAATCTGTGGTAAGTTTTTACAATAACAATAGAGAACTAATACAGAGTGAGTTTGGAAATCTCAAGGTGGAGAAAGTAATCAGAAATGGTGTGAGTTCTAAACACTGCCTGAAAGTAGCCTGTGAAATAAATGTGATTGTAGCCTATCAAGAAAGCTGAAACCTATGTAATCCTTGCTAACAGATGTCACCCCAATAAGTCTAACAATAAAAATGAATTAAAAAAAAAAAAAAGAAAGCAGAAGAGTGGTAAGCCCTTAGAGTGAATGTTCAGATTTCTTGTTCTTGGACCAGACTATTGGAACTTTAGGAGAATACAAATCACTTCATTTGCTCTATAAAACTGTTACAGCAAAAGAGAAGTAAACAAAAGTTATCTTAATCCAGTTCAGGATCCTCCCTCTTCCCACAAGTCATCGTGTGTGGACCTCAGCACTAGGAGATGAAGAATTTTATCTTGTGGAGGAGGAGAAATTGATCAAATTTAGACATTTTAAGTAAAGTAACCACTGAAAGAATACAAATACAAAATGTAAAAAATTTCTAGCTTCTCTCCAGTAATTGGTACTCCACTTTTTGGAAACTTTTCCATCCTCTCATAGCATTCACCATGGGCTACATTTGTGTTCCAGGGTGGGTGTTGGTTCAGGATGCAAAAGGACAAGTGGCATTGTTTGTGGCTTCATTGGTACAGAAAACATCTCATCAAATTATACCTCCCTATTGAACCAGCTCCACTGAAGATCATGTCCAAGTTATTGCTGGTCACCACCTACATCTGCTATAAAACCATGCCCTCACTAGGGTATTGTTAACTCCAGCTGGGTGTCAGTGGGAAAGGAGATATGGCAATATGGAGTGGGCATTTCTCTTCTTATATTTTATACCCCACAACACAGAATATGCCAGGATGTCAGATTTTTCTAAGAGATAGCAATAAGAAGATATATTTAAAACTGTTTAATGTGTCCTCTGCAACATCATAAGAAAAAAACACACAAAAATCTAATTTATGCAAGTTCCTTTATTAACAATTCCCAGTTCTTAGCCTTATTCTTTTTAGTTCTAGAAGGGCAATGGATTTCTACTTGTCAAACCAACACAGAATAAATCTCTATCCTACCTTAGTTACATCCCCATCCACAATATTTTCACAGCCAACCACACATCAGAGCATGGATGAGCCCTATTCTAAAGCCTGCCTAAGGTTTTTGGTCAATACTCATGCCTGGGGAGGTGGTAGAAGAGAGAAAAATCCAAAGCTTTGGCAGAACATGCTAGGGCAGACCAACCAAGCTCTGCCACCATTGAAGTGCAGAATGAGGATTCATTTTGCTTATCCAGTGGGTAAATATTTAATTAAACATAACACACTTAAAAATAGCTCTTGTGCAACAAGTATTATTTCTCAGTGAATATGCAAATAGAGGTCCAGAGAAATAAAATTTTTATAAATGCCATAGATATACTCAGACCCCTGTTCACAAAAGGAATCACAGGTTGCAGGATTATTCTGAGAATTCTGCATGCCTTTTTAGTACCAACAAACACACATCTCCTTTTCTGGATCTCTTTATTAATCAATCGTCTGAATTCCAGGTTGGGCCTTGTGACCTGTTGGTTTCAGAACGTGCACCCACCGATGTTTACATAAACATTGTACGAAAGTTGGCAAATTAACATTTTCTCTTCCTAGGCCATATAAATTTCTAGTCAACTACTCCATGCTCACTTGACTTTTGGGATGATATGTGTGAGAAATATAGCACATAAGTCTTCAAATTCTGTGGGTGAATATTCTTTGAGGTGGAAACAGAATGCTGACAAAGTTTTCCTAATGAGCAGTCTGCTTATTTTCTGAAATCATAGCAGTAGCTCGCCAGGAATGAAGGTGCCAAGTAGAGGAAACAGAAGGGACCTGAAATATTGCTTTCAACTGCCTCCCCATCCTTAGTCCTTGCTGGAAATCTTCATGAGCCTCAGCGAAGGGTGGGTCTATTTAAGGACTCCCCTTTTTTTACTATTTTCTAGGTTATGTGAGCTGTGATTGCAATTAGCTTGGACATCAACACTGCAAGGATGTGAGAATTAATGGTTGCCTGGTATCAACACTCATAAGATATGCTAAAACTGACAGCTTTGATGTAATCAGCTGCATGCAGCAGCCACCTTCTAGGGCTGTAGCTCTGAGTACAGAACATCTGGAGCTACACTTTAATTGGCGGTTGTAATAGCTGCCCAGCTGTTTGTAACATTTCTGGCTATGTTAATCACAGCTGCAATGATGCTTATCACAAAGCCGCACTAGAGAGGCCAATTCATGAGTATCAACAGTTGTTGACTTGAAAAGTCACATTGTGTATTCCTTGCTGAGTATCATATAAAAAAAAAATCAAAACATAAAAGAAGACTGAAGCTAAGAAGATTGAAGCAATTCATCAATCTCTAAGCATGTTTGATTCCAAAAACATTAACAGATTCTTTCTTTAAATGTACCACCAAACCACTCAACATGAGAGCCTATAACTGTGTTTTAAGAAATTCTTTCACTGTTAAATATGAGAAAAAGTGCTATATACCTTCTTTTTAAAAAGTGACATCTATCAGAGCGTCCGTGAAGAATTGAATGTGACACAGGACATAGGAAAAAGTAGACAGTTCCAAACAAAACACTGGAATGTCCTTGCTCTGGATAGGACAGGGAATAGTTGCTTCTTTCCCCACATGCTTAATGTATTATCTGTGTTCTAAATGTGTTGAGAAAACTCTGGGCCTAGAGACAAGTCACAATTCCTCCTTTGCCATTATCAATTTAGAGATCTTGAGCAAGTCACCTTGCTTTCCTAAGCCTCAGTTTCCTGATTAGTAAAATGAAAGAAGACTAGATGTTTCTGAAGTCTCTTGCATCTCTCATATATTTTGTACATACATAATTTTTAGAAAATCTACTCTGGACTTTCTAGTTAGAAAACAGAAACATAAAATTCAAGATACCAGGGGAATAGTAAAAGAAATTTCTAAAGGAATGACTGTAAAACAGACTCTAGAGAACATCCTAATTCAGGCTGGAGCAGGTGACAGGAGGTCTCTATGAAAGTCTCTAGGCAAACTACCAATTAATATTTTGATTGAAAGGAATTTATTGATAAAAATTACACAGAACTATTGAAAATGGGGGGAATCAGTAATAAATAGCTCAAAGAAAAGCAAATGGAAAAATAATAGCATAAAAATTTAACCAAGAAAGGCAATTTTTTATAGAATATTCTTTGGCTAAACAGGAAAACAACAACAATAATGATAGAGACACTGATTTTTGATACAATAAAAATTATAAGGGTAACTTATATTGGAAAAACAGATAAGGGAGTTAAGGATAAAGGTGGGTAAAGGAGCTCAATGTTTAGCCACATTTTCACAGACTGTAAGTTCTGGATAATGTTGATTGGTATCTAAAACTAATAAGTTAAGAAGTTACAGAACAGGCACATTATTTAGAATAAAATAAGGTAAATACAAGAAAAAACGGAAAAATTAAACTCAAAAAAAGAATGAAAACCAATTGGTTTGAGGTAGTAGGGTTGTGCAATGGGATAGAGAAATATTAAAAGCCTTTTAGATTTATTCTGAAAGCATATAAAAGCTTCTCGGTCAATCTCAGCAATGAATCCAAGTTAGAGGGACATTAAGAGACTAAGGATCAAGTATAGAATTTGATGTTTCTGGGAACAAACATTTTAAAACATTAGGAAGCTCAGAGCTTTTTCATCATCTTTCATGAACAAGTCACATCGCTTCATCAGGTCTTTTGACCCATTTTGCTCCCATGGTCAGAATTTTCTTCTTTCCTCTCCTTTTATGCCTATTTAAAACCTTTCAGCATTTACAGAACAGCTAAAATATCTCATTTCTAAAGTGTTTTGGGTTTTATCCTTCCCCCCCCCCCAGTTTGTATAGCAGGCCCCTCTTATCCACAATTTCATTTTCCACAGTTTTAGTTACCTGCAATGGTGGTCCAAAACTATTCAATGAAAACTTTCAGAAATAAACAATTAATACATTTTAAATTGTCTGTTGTTCTGAATAGAGTGATGAAATCTCATCCCTCCCACTTCATTCTGCCTGGGAAGAGAACCATCCCTTTTTCCCCATTACCCATGCTGTACACACTAATCTCTCTTTAGTCACTTTGTAATCTTCTTAGTTATTGGGTATTTTAAGAAAGAGAGAGAGAGAAGGAGAAAGACCATTCACATAACTTAATGAGAGTATATTGCTATAAGTGTTTTGTTTCATTATTAGTAATCATTGTTCAGCTCTTATTGTGTTCACTTTATAAGTTAAACTTTATCATATGTATGCATGTATAGGGAAAAACATAGTATACATACAGTTCAGTACTATTTTTGGTGTCCAGAATCCACTGAAAGCCTTAGAATGTATCCTCCTTGGATAAGGGGGACAAGGTATAACAATGTCATACTTTTAATAATGTTGGTATGGCACAATGAAATTTTCAAAGCTCTCTTCACATTTTATTACTCTATTTATTCTTCATTTTGACCAGTCATTTATTGGTCAATATAACACATTTATTGAGGTTCTATTCTAAATCAGTTACCTTGACAAGAACTAGTGTTAATACGTCAATGAGATATATAGGTTTATTGGTCTCATAGAGCTTCGTGTTTTCTGGGAGAAGCAAACAAACATAGAAGATATGTGTTAAAGTTATTCCCCTGTGGTTATTTAACCTTGTAAATAAGATGAGAAAAATGAACCATAGTTTCAAGTTTAGAAGTTGGAATTTTTCTCTGCAAATCTCACTGTTTTAATGATAAATATATAATGAATCAAAAATTCAGCTATGACAGCATGACTTATCAATCTCATTTCCTTATGTAAAATGAAGTAGCTGACTTGGTCTTCCTCTCTCCTGCTCTTTTCATCCCCTTCTTATCTTCAAACAACACAATCAATCAACCAACAGCATGAAGTCACCATGCTGATTTGCTCTGTCCTGCAGTGCCAGATTGAAGGTAGGTACAGTGTAAAACTCCAACGCCTCTTCATGAACTGGGGCTTCTGGGCTGGGTCCCTGTCAGTGGGTCCGTTTCCTTTCACAGGAAAGCAAAGAGGACATTCTTGCAACAGTGCTACAGGTCAGTAGGAAATTCTAGTATCACCTTCACTGTAATGCACATCATTCTTAAAATACGTTTGAATCCTGGAGCTGGGACTCAAACTCAGATGCAAACCCTGGACCAATTCCATTGCATCATACAACCTCATTTTTTCACTCCCTGAAACCCAATGGATTGTCAGTCTTTCAGGGCACTGAAAAGATCTTCGATTATCTACCTGTCTGTATGGCAAACAGCAGTTTTCCCACACATATAGTTGCTCCATAAATGTTTGTGGAAATGAGATGTCCACTACAGACTTTCTGTGAGAGTACTATCTCCAACATTGAAACCATAACTAATATTTCTTGATATTCCATTGTCACTTAAATACGAGGGCTGTCCAGAAAAACATCCAGCTATAATTGCCTCTATTTTTCATATTATATGGCTGGATACTTTCCTGGACAACCCTTGTATATTTTTACATTTTTCTCAAAAACCACTCACACCATTTCTAGAAAGACTGAAGCTTCTAAAGGTCATGGTTCCTATGCTAGAGTCACAAGAGAAATTAAGTCAGAAAGCAAGATAAATAATTGTTTAAAATTCCTTTGGTCCTGTAGGGTTCAATGGGATATAATTTATTTATCAAAAGAAATCTAAGTGGGCATTTGCTTTTCTACAGCAGCTGAGACACAAACCTATGCAAAATGATGCCCAGTAATCTGATACCAATGGACCAGAATATTCCATAATAACAGTGATCAATGAAGATGTGCCCAAACTCAACAAATAATGTATTACAGAGTAAAAATGTAAAACCCCACTTCAAGAATACTGGGGGAAGAAAATATGATGATGGAAGGAGAACTCTGGGCAGTGAGCACACAATGCAATGTATAGATAATATATTATAGAATTATACACTTGAAACCTATATAATTTTGTGAACCAACAAATTTAATAAATACATTTTTAAAAAAGAATACTGAAAGGGGGAAAAGGCAATGTTTAGAAACAAAGGCACATAATGAATACTTCTCCAGCTTAAAATGTATTCAATCTTTCATCCATTCATTTAACAAATATGTATTGAGTGCCTACTACAGAAAATGTTCTCGTACTAAAAGCTTTAAATATATTGCTAAATATAAGACTGCATATAATTTATGTGAAAAACCCTATTGAGAAACCAAGAAGCTGTGGTGCATATACACAATGGAATACTACTCAGTCAAAAGAAAAGATGAAATACTGTCATGTGCAACAACACAGATAGACCTTGAGATCACCATGTAAACAAAATAAGCCAGACAGAAAAATATTAAGAACCACATGATTTCACTCACATGTGGAATATAAAACTGGCATCAACAAAGAAACAAAAACTCATAGACACAGTCAGTGGTCACCAGAGGGGAAGGGGGAGCGTATGGGAGAGGAGGGTGGGGAGAGTCAAATACACGGTGATGGAAAGAGAACTGACTCTGGGTGGTGAGCACAGAATTGTAGAATTGTACACCTGGAACCTCTGTAATTTTACTAAGTAATGTCACCCCAATAAATGTAACAATAAAAAAAATCCAGAAACCTACAAAGGAAAGAACATTCAGTAAAGTGCCAAAAAGAAAAATAATTACCTGAACCTGAGTATAACATTTAATGTTCTGTTTTGAGAAATGGTTGATTATTTTTTACAGCTTTAAGTATAATTGGCATACAAAAACTGCACAAATTCCATGTGTGCAACATGAGATGGATGGACAAATGTTTGCCCACCCGAAACCAATACTGCGATCAAGAATTCACTAGTGATAACTTTGAGTCTGGAGTTTTTATACTGTGAAGGTTTTTAAGTTCAATTTCAATTTCAAATATGGAATGATTTGCTATATATATATATATACATCGTGTAATTATTTCTACACTCAAGTTAATTACTATATCTAATACCTCACATACTTTTTTATCAAAATGCTTAAGATATACCCTCAGCAAATTTCAAGTACGTGAGTATAATAGAGTATTATTCATTATAGTCACCATGTTGCATATTAGATCTTCAGGACTTATTCATCTTATAACTGAAAGTTTGTACTTTTAGACCAATCTCTCTTCATTTCCCCCACTCCTCAGCTCCCAGCAACCACCATTCTACTGTTTCTGAGTTTAACATTTTGTTGTTTTTGCTTTTTGTTTTTTTTAAGTTTCCACATGTAAGTGATACCATACAATATCGGTCTTTTCTATCTGGCTTATTTCACTTAGCAAAAATGTCCTCCAGGTTTTCTGTGTCTTTAAAAAATTTTTTCTACTCATCTAAGTTGTCAAATTTATTGACAAAGTTGTTTATTATATTTCTCTGGTATTCTTCTAATATACATAGAATCAGTAGTGATAGCACCCTTCTCATTTCTAATATTTTTTGACTTGTATTTTCTGTCATTTTTCCTCCAATCTGTCTAATAGGGGTGTTTATAAATGTTATTTGTATCCTCAAATAATTTTAATTTTATTGATTTTTTTCTTTATTGTATTTTTCCTGCATTGATTTCTGTTCAAATTTCCTTTCTACTGCTTACATTGAATGAAATTTTCCCAATTTTTTTTAAAGGTATAAACTCAAGTCATTTAAAAACTTCCTTTTCTTCTAATACATGCATTTAATGGTATAAATTTTCCTCAGATACCACTTTGTGTGGATCTCACAAATTCTTTTTATTTTTATTCACTACAAAATACCCTGTAATATCCCTTTGATTTCTTGTTTGGCTCATAGGTTATTTAGAAATGTGTTATTTAGTTTCCAAATATTTGGGCATTTTTTTCAGTATATTTTGGTTATTGATTTTCTGGTCATTGAACATGCTGTGTATGATTTAAATCCTTTTAAATGAATTCAGATGCATTTTGTGGCTCAGAATATGGTTCACATTGATAGATAAATATTCCAAGTATACTTGAAAAGAATGTATATGATGCTTTTGTTGCATAAAGGGTTCACATTTTAGTTTTTTTATTCTTTGTGTCTTTCCTTTTGGATAGTTTCTATTGATTTTTCTTCAAGTTCATTCATCTCTCATGTTTAAAATACTATTAATAACTTCCAATGCATTTTTCACTTTATTCATTTCTGTTTTCATTTCTAGAAGTTTTGTTAAGGTCTTTTTATATCTTCCATGTCTCTATTTAACAAGTTCAATTATTATTTGAGAACATATGGAATAAAATTATAATAACTATTTAAGTGTCTTTGTCTACTAATTCTATCATGTATCATTTCTGTGTATGTGTCTACCTATTGAATTTTTCTATCATGTGTCATGTTTTCCTTCTTTGCATACCTGAATATTTGTGACTAAATGTTAAACATTATGATTTTTACATTTTTGTGTGTTGGATATTTTGTATTCCTATAAATATACTTAGCTTTGTTCTGAGACATGGTAAAGTTACATGAAATCAATTTAATTGTTCCAGATCTTGCTTTCCAGCTTTTTAAGATGACATCAAAGTAGCTTTTAGTGTATAACTAGTTTTGCTTCCAATGTCACCACTGGATTTGTGACGTGTCTACTCTACTTGGTGAGAATACTGGGACTGTGAGAACTCTGGACTTTGTTTCCTTTCCTCCTTTGTGGATGGTTCTTTCCACAATCTTGGATACTTCCACCAAACAAAGGCACTGAGCAACAATCAACTGAGGACTCTACCGGGACCTTCTGTAGATCTCTGAAGGCCTTTGTCCAGCTTTCCTCTCTTCAACCCACTATCTTGTGACTTTCAGTTGCCTTGAGCTCTCTGAACTCCAGCCTCTCTCTCCTCAACTCATGGAGACCACATGATTTGCCCACACTCTCCCTCCTTGTGCATCTACCTCGAAACTCTCTCCAGGAAGTAACCTGGGGCAATTACACCACTCACCTCATTTATTTCCCATCTGTCAGTTGTCACTATCCTGTGTTGCCTGACATCCCATGTTGGAAAACTATTGTTTCACATATTTTGTCCAATTTTTTTATAGCTTTAGGTGAAATGATAAATTGGGTCTCCATTTACTCTATCTTGGACAGAAATAAATTAAGATGTTTAATCACTGATTTGTTTAACAGTTGAACTTTCTTGGCATAGTTTGTAATTCACCCTATCATCCCATATTCCATACATTCCAAATAATTTTATTTTTCTTTTGTTTTCAAAATGTCTCTTATTTTTGTGTCACAATTGCAAGAATTTAGTCCTCAAGGAGCATAAAGTTCTGTGATATGTTACATGAAATGTCATGTATTAATGAGTTTGTTACATTGTTTTTATTGGTATTCTCAAAGAGTCCTCATGAGGGGCCATTTCAAAGAATATCAAATTGTCTTTGATGATCAGAGTAACAGGAAATACATAGTATGGGATAGAGAAAATCCATGAAGACATAATACCTGGCATTCAGTGTTACAGTAGCTCTCAGGTTGTTCCAATTATATCTCTGTTTTTAAAAAGAACAGAACCTTTCTTAAATTAACTAGAATAAAATAGGGATTTGGTTATTATAACAGTCAATATGGTAGACAGGAACCATATGGAAATCATCTAAGAGATAATAGTACACCATTGGGTTTCACTGAATCCTCAACTAAATCCATGGTTTCATGGCCCTTCAATTTACACTTTACTACTATTACTATTACTATGCACTTTACCTTTTTTGGTTCTCTTTAACTGTCCTTTGCTTTTTATATTGCCATCAGCCAGCTTTGTTGGCCTCTGTTGTATACATATGGTTCTCTATCTTCATGTTACTGCTTATTCAAAATGTCTTCCTTTCCATTATTCAGACTTCTTATGACATCTACTCTAAGTTTCACCCTTGCTCTGTAGATACTGTCATTTTTATTCCCACTACCAACTACATTTGCTATTTTATAATTCGCAATTGAAGTATCCAAGAGGGAGAAGTCCATTGACTTAATTCATCTTTTGGCCACACCAAAGTTGATAGTATAGCCTATGACTTGGTTGCTCAATGATCAAGTATGCAAAAAATTAAAGCTTTAAGACATGGTCATCTACATTCCCTCCTTACTAAATATACAGGTGATGTAACTTTCCTTAAAAGTGCTATGACCCTAGCAAGCACTGTGATCCACAAATCTGGTACAGATAGGGAAAAGCATTTAGAGGGCAGAATCAGAAACAATGGATAGAATTTACAAGGTTATAGATTTTTGATTCACAGGAATGACTGCCTAAAGGAAAGTACTATTTGGGATGTTTTACTAAAAATCCCAATATGGTATAGGGTGGGATATTTAGGTTTAACCTTGACATATTAACTTGTAAGTTTTTCAGATTATGTTAGAATCATTCCAAATCATTGATTTACTTATATTATTCAACTTGCACAGAAGAAACTTAAATGCTGGCATTTCTTCAAGGACTACAATTTAGACTACAAAGTGTAAGTGATGATACCTAGCTAGCTCGCTAGATAACTGATAAAAAGTCAAGGGATTCCGGTCACTTGTCATTCATTTCTACCTTATCAAGGTTAATTATTCAATGTAACCAAAGGACAAGATGAATAAATTCCAGAAGTTCTTTAAATAGCCAAAATTGTCTCAGGATTGTTCTGAAATTTAAATGTGAAGTTTTAAATAATTTTTTTTTTATCCTGACAGCTTTTCTTGTGACCAGAAAAACAGAAATGCATCCGATGATAGTTGTCACCTAATGGCTCTTATTCATCCTCTGTTCTCTGGAAGGCATCATGCTTTCATCAGTGACATTTCCCCACACACACACAATTCTAATTGTCAGTCAGTCAATATCTAGCTACCTTCGCCAAATATCTGAAATAGTAGATAAAGGGAAAAGGTCTTACAAAATAGGACAGTATCCTCACAAAGGCATAATATCTGTGAGGTTAGGCATTGAACTAAATCTTTAGACTCTAAAGCCTAACTAGATTCACAGAAGAAAATTGTTAAACATGTATATCAAAATAGCCTAGTTGATTGTATCACATTTGGAACTTTTAAAATGCAAAAGCTGTTAAATAATTGTCTGACAGGAAAAGGTAGGAAATTCACAAAAAATAAAAATAATAAAATAAAACTTTGCAAAATAAGAATTTTAACGTAGTCTGAGCACATCTTTAGGCAAATGTTTGTAAAAATCTTATGCTAAAAGCATTAGTAAAATGGAAAAAATATATATATATAGATGTACCCTCCTCCAGTAGAAGAACAAATGCAATATCCAGGCATTGACAGGTCATTAAATTAAAAGCAATTTTGATAGTTAACTATCCAGAAACAAAAATCTAAATTGGAAACACAGCTGTAATCACTCTGTGGAAAAATCTCTGGTATTAAACTCTTGGCAAAAATGAACAGCCTGGTGATATAGTAAAATCCTCTGCATTAAATTCAGTCTGTTACCCTTGATGGGGACTCAGGCATCATTAGATTTTGGTGCACATTTCTGTTATCTTGCATTCAATACAGGGCTATGCATTTATTTCACAGAATTGATTTCAATGGTTACAGTTTTAACTCTGGTTGTTGCTTTAAAAATTATCTAGTAATTTAATAACTTCCCATTGAGAAATTTAATTGTGAAGACTTTTGTTGTCATCATGAATTGTTTTGACTTAAAGAGAGTAATAATCATCTTTTTACAGGCTTTTCCTTTGTGTGGGTGGGAGGAACACCTTGTATCATTGTATTAGTTTGCTCATCCATATGTAGATATAATTACTCTTTCATCATCTCTTAAAAGTCTTTGAGGAAAGCAGCAACAGGGAAATATGTAAGAGCAAACAGAAGATAAAGTTTGTGCAAGTTCAGTGATAACTATGAAAAATTATTCATATGAACAATATAAAAATAATTACCATTAAAAATGTTTAACAAGACACCCGCACTAATTTTTCCAACTTAAAATATTTTCTTCAAACCTATACCAATTACCATTTTGGTTTCTCACTTACTTGCAATCACCATCAGCAGCATAATGATAGGTTATTCTTCCTTATCACTTATATCTTCTGACTTATTCCCAATTTTACTAAGGGACCAGAAACATAGCACCTAGGATAGTGCTGCTAATGTATGCATTTCTAAAAGTATGTCTTCCATGAAAATGTAAAATGAACACGTGGAAAAGATACTATTTAATTCGTTAGTTAATGAAGCAATGTTAAAACTAGTTCAACTGAAAATTTAAGAAGCTATTTATAGAAAATTTAATAAAAGAGTATTAGAATAAGATTGCTGGATGAGATACTAAACTGGCTAATGTACCATAGGTTAATAAATTGTAACCTTTGTGGTTATCTATTCTACTGAAAAAAATTATTTGTGTCTCTAGCCAACATTGATCTACACATTCATCTCTGCCCTTTCAGAGTTGTAAAATAGCCTGGTCAATAGAGAGTCAATCAAAAGGACAAACTCAGTACTGCATTGAAAGAATAATCCCAATAATCCCTTTGTCATTGTCAACTTTTTATAATATTTTGACAGTGACTTGAACATAGCTGATATTTATTAAATATATGTGGAACTGGATGAGTGGAGACTGACTGAATCTGCTATTTCTTATTGTTGGGATACCCTAGTTAAAGACAGTTCTGATTTTTTTTTACTTTGATATAATCCTATTTATTTATTTTTGCTTTTACTTTCCTTACCACGCTAAGCGAAGTCAGACAGAAAAAGTCAAGAACCATATGACTTCTTTCAAATGCAGGATATTAAACTTAAAGCAGCAAACAAACAAGACAGACAAACAAAGGAACAAAAAACTCATAGACACAGACAAAGGGTAAGGGAGGAAGTGGGTGGTATAAGAGGGTAAAGGGGGTCAAATACATGGTGATGGAAGGAGCACTGTCTCTGGGTGGTGGACACAACGCAATATATAGACGATGTGTTATAGAATTGTACACTTGAAAACTATAATTTTACTAACCAATGTCACTTCAATAAATTTAATAAAAATTAAAAAAAAAAAAAACAGTTCTGATTAAAGGTCATGTGATTGCTGTCAACCAGGATCTACCAGACAAATAGCAAGACCAAGGAGTTTAGGAAACGCAAAACAAAAGCATAACCACTTTCTGAGCAAAGCTGGGAAAATAGTCCTGGGCATTCTCGTCATATCTTAAAAACATGAAAGAGCTGGAAGTATTTCATAGGCTTCTGAGACTAGAAAGTACTGTTTGCATTTATTCTAATGAGGATACTTCTATATATGTAGAAGATTGGGTCTTCTTTTTAAGTTTTATAAGGGCTGTCCAGAAAAAATCCAGCCATAAATGTCCCTCTTTTTTATATTACATGGCTAGATACTTTTTGGACATCCCTCAAATGTAAGAGAAAATTGATCAATGTTCAAATTTGAGTACAGTCGCTTCAGAAATTATTTTGATTGAACCTCTGTAAGGACCACTTATCTTTTATTCCTTCTAATATTTGAATTTTGAAATTTGTACCCTGAAACTTAATTTACCTTCTCCATTTGTAAAGGTAACACAAACAGTAGCTTTTTAAAACTTTTGTCATTTTAAAACATTTTTTAATTAATAAAATTGGATAATTCTATGCAGACTGTTGAAAGTATGCTTTGTTCTCGTAAGCAGCTGCTGTGAAGTATGTCCTACTATAAACAGTAGTATGACTCCTATTAGAGTTAAATATTTGTCTTCTTTAATATTTTTCTTAGGGTGAATGTCTAAAATATATTTTTTTAATTACATAACATTTTTGTAGGGTAAATTCCTGTTTGCATAATTTCTAAGTGAAACAACTTTATGTAACTTTAAACCCTTTGAAATTAATTACCAAATTTCTATCCAGAAAAAGAAAATATTTTAAATTTACCCTCCCATCAACCATGTATCTATAAGAAGGCTTAATTTGGCAATTTCAAGGCTGAAAAGACGTATGTAAATTTTGTTTTTAATTTTCACATATTTGATTACTAGGAAATAACATATATTCGTGATTGTTGACTGTAATATCATTTTGAATAGTAGACATTTTTCATTTGCCTCTCCAGAAATCACTTTTTTCCATTGGACCTCTCTGCTCTGCCTGCTGGGATGCTGCCCTTTATGAAATGCATCAACAGGCAGCCTAAATGCATCCAGCTGCATTCAGCTAATGGGAGGCGCTGACAGACCATGAGGTGGTGGGAGTAATAAATAAGCCATTGACCCCGCACCTGCCTTTCCTCCCCTTACTATGTATTGGCTGTAACTCCCTAAGTAGTGCAGACTGTAGGCATGCCTCCTGGATCCCTTTTTCTACAATAGCGTGCTGACCCCCAACCCCACCCCTGTTGCTTTATTAGCTGCTCTCAACTACACCTTGTCTGCAGAACAGGCCTTGCAAAATGGGAGTCATCTCATCAAGGAAAGTATGCCTATGCCCCCCCAGGCAGTTAAAAGGCAATTGCTGATTTATGGGTTACAGAAGTGGCCCCCTCCTTCCCTGGGGTGGATTCAACTTCATGAGGTAATTAGAGATCCAGTGATCCCCATGGGATAAGACAGAAGGTTCTCTCCAGCTAAAGCCACACTGTTGCTTAACCTTCTCCTTTCTTACTCTCTTCAGCTTTTCTCACTCACCTTTCTCTTCCAAGAACTCCTCAATAAAGCAATTACACAGGAATCCCTGTCTCCCACACTACTTGTAAGAAACTAGACCTAATACAGTTGGTACCATAACAATCTTGAAGAGTAGACTCTAAAGATGAGTTGGAACTTTTGTAATGAGACAGCTATCACTAGTGGTAGATGAAGCATTGATGGGTCACGGCATGCTGTAGCAGTGCAATTTTAAGATTTCACCTCTGGTGATGAGAAACTGCAAAAAAGTGGAAGGGAATACATTACCTGGGTAATGCTCTTGTGTTCAAGAAGTCAAGTGGACAGAATATAAGGGCATTGGTACTGGGTTTGTGTTACTAAGGGCTGTTGATTTATGTAAAGTGCAAAAGACAAGCTCAGATCTAGTCATCAGCAACGTAAAGCACATGGTGAGGGTGAGAGGGCCTCTTTGACTTCATTATAGATACCCCATCTCCAGCAAGTTGGGGGAACAGAGCTGAAGATTAGGCATAGGATGCCATTATAAGAGTGGTAGAACCTCAGAGAAGGCTGAATTCTCAGCCGTGGTAAATCTCCTACACCAAAGTCAGGGCCCTGACAGGGATGGTTTAGGGTATGGATATCGGGACGGGGATACATGAGTAGATGCACTTCAACTTGAATCTCTTAATTACTCAGAAACTTGTGAACCTACAGAAGTGACCCACTCCCTTTTGTTAGTAGATAAAGCCCTCACCCCTTGCTTATACAGAAGCTTCACATGAGACAGGTGCCTTGTATAATAGCATGATGCTTGCCCTCCTCGGGATGCTCCCACCTCCCTTTCTGCCTACTAGATTCATAACCAGGGTCAATGTCAGCATGATCTGCTCAGGGATGAGAACATATATATACCACAAGCGTTTCAGGACCTGGCTAATAAACTGTGAGGAACTGAGAGACTATATATAGGAGTAGATTCTGAAAGTGCTGGATCAGGGAAGTTAAAATATATAACTGGACAAGGAAGAGTTTATTAATGTGGGACCACCATTGTGACACATGCCTGAGCACCAGACAAAGAGCCCCAGGAGAAGATTCTAATATGCAGCTGGAATGGCTCTAGGAAGCTTAGAAAAAGTAGAAGCACAGAGGCCAGAACTGCCGTAGCAGACCATGAAGAAAAAGGATGAAAAGGCTCAGAAAGTGGACCTGCTAAAATAAATTCACTATATAAGACCTCCCCTCCCCCCACACCAAAAAGCACCAGCTAACTACATTTCTCAGGAGGGTTCCCCCATTTTATTTACAAAAATAATGGGGAATGTACCGATGAGAAGGTTGCTAGAATCATTGAGAGGCCTGAGATGGCTGGGGCTGTGCAGGCAGTAACAGCAGCAGGAGATTCTCTTACAAACTGAGCTCTCTAGTAACAATGGGTATGACAAGACACTGGGAAAACAGAGGCCAGGTGTCACCACTTAACTATCAGAAGCAAGGTGGGCATCATTACACTAGGCAAGATCAGAATGACAGCTGGAAGGCTTCCCTATGGAAATGGTTAATACAACATGGTGTGCTTAGGTGCATGATAGATAAACCGAGGGCATTGTTTCATGTATAGAATAAAAAATCAAGAACAGTTGGGCAGGAAACTGAAGTCAGCTGCTCAATCGAAAGCCACAATCCCCTGCCCAATTTCGGCCCTGAGCAGTCCTCAGACGCAGAGCCTATCAGCTGAAAACGTGGCTGTCTCCCAGTGAGGAAAGACTCCACAAAAGCATGGAAGGAGTATGCAGTACTGATTCTACCCTCTGCCTCATCCCCACAAAGAACCTCTGACTTAGTATTCAGGCAGCCATGTACTGGAGAAAGGGCAATACCAGATATTTTGAGTGATATTGGATGCACAGTGGGAGCTGATGCTACTATAGATAGAATAGGGATGTGTGCGTATCACGTCAGATAATGACTAGCATCCTGACCCACCACTCATTGGGAGACTCTTCATATTGGTTCTGGGATATGTAGATCCATGTATAGTTCTGACTTTTGTATGTCTTTCTTATGTATTATATAATAAAAGAAATAAGAAGAATGGAGAGGAATATCCAAAATGTAATATAACAGAAACCAGTGAACCTAACTGTATTTCAAATGAATAACATGACTACACTGAAGGAGGCAAGGGCCAGGTCATTTCTGCATATAGCAAGAGAGAGGATGACATCCTGGTTCTCCTGATATGATGCAGCCAGAAGGATACAGCATCTCCTCTTCGGTGTTTCTGCCCAAAATGCATGACCTAAACCTAATCACAAGGAAACATTAGATATCCCAAACTCAGGGACGTTCTACCAAAGAACTGGTTTATGTCTTTAAAAATACCAATGTCATAAAAGACAAAGAATTAAGTATTGAGCAATTCAGTTGAAGAAGACTACAGACACATGACAATTAAATGTCAAGTGTGGTCTGGATTAGATTCTGGATGAGAAAAATATCTTTTGTTATTTTTTAATAACAAAAGGACACTACTGAGACAATTGGTAAAATTTAAATAAGACCTGTAATAACAGAATTGTGCCAATGTTAATTTTTTTTTATTTTGATCATTGTACTGTGATTAGGATAAATTTATTGGATGGGGGTATTATATCAAATAGAAATTATGGCTAAATATTTGGATAATCTGGGTGAAGGGAATTCTTTGTACTAATTTTGCAACTTTTCTGTAAATCTGTAATTATTCCATAGTAAACAGTTTAAAAAATACATGCAGAATTGTAACTCTTTAAAAGAGTATATATTTAAATTCACAGCAACATTTATATTTCAACAGGTACTTTGTTTTCAGTGCTGAACTACTCAGAAGGCTAATGCATCTCATAACATCATAATTGTACCCCAAACTTCTTTCAAATTCTCTCTGTATTGAAATGATTTAACATCCTAAGGGGGAAAAGTATACAAAACAAATAGCATAATTTAATTATATTGAACCTCCTTTTTCAAGCATGTCTGACAGTACACATAGACCAAAAAAACAAACCATGGATGTCACTGTGGTTCTCTGGCAGTCTCTAACACTCACTCTCTCTCTCTCTCTTCTCTCTCTCTCTCTCCCCTTTTTTTAGTTTTTTATTGTTAAATTATTGGGGTGACATTGGTTAGTAAAAATTACATAGGTTCCAGGTGTACAATTCTACAGGGCATCGTCTGTGTGCTGCATTATATGTTCACCACCCAGAGTCAGTTCTCTTTCCATCACCGTATATTTGACTCCTCTCCCTCCTCCCCGACCCCCTCCCTCTTGCCACTGCACTATTGAACAATCAAAATCCATGAGTTTTTGTTTCTTTGTTGCTTTCAGTTTTATATTCCACATATGAGTGAAGTCATATGGTTCTTGGTTTTCTCTGTCTGGCTTATTTTGCTTAGTGTGATGATCTCAAGCTTCATCCATGCTGTCATAAATGGCCCTACTTCATTTTTTTATTGGGTTACATATATTTTGTGGATTAAGTTTTCAAATTTTGGGGGTGGATACCCAGAAGGGGTATTGCCAGATTATATGGTAACACTATTCTTAATTTTTTGAGGAACCTCCATACCATTGCCCACAGTGGTTGTACCAGTTTGCACTCCCACCAGCAGTGTACCAGAGTTCCTTTTTCTCCACATCCTCTCCAGCACTTGTTATTCCTTGTCTTGTTGATAATAGCCATTCTCACAGGTGTGAGGTGGTATCTCATTGTGGTTTGGATTCTAAAACACTTTCTTATTTTATTCTATGTTTAGCTTCTGATTTTGTCTCCAAATTCCATAGAGCTCATTTACTGTTCCTTACATGTAGTGTCATTGTATTCATTCACTCATTCATTCATTCATCAGCAAATACTTCTGGACCACATAATAGATGCCAAAAACCTGCAAATAGTTTTAAAAGATTGACATAATCTTTTGTAGTCCTCAAGTTGCCCTGTTTGTGACCTTAATTTTTCTCTAAAAACACTGGCTTATAGTCACGTCACTTAACTTGTCCTAATTTGAGTATATTTAGGAGTATAGTTTGCCCTCATTGATCCTTCAAAGCCCACTCTATCCCCACTAATTCATATCAGGTAGAATCAGTCCAATAATCTGCAAAGGGGAGATTTGGATAAAATAAGTCTGGGTGAACATTTCAAGATGAGATTGTCATCTTTCCACCAATCTTCCTGACATGTTACTTTAACAAATTTAAGTAAACAGGGACAATACATATGTATGAAAGTATGTCAAACCATGTTAGCAGAAAATGATTTCATACTAAAATTTACACAAGATAGTATATTTTAAAATATAGAACCAAATAGATGTAACATACTAAGAAAATATAAAACTATAAAAAGATGTTTATTTTCAGCTTCATAATATTGGAAAGAAATTCTGGTCATTGCCCTAGGTTTCCTTTGAGCAGTTAGGGAAATTTTTAAGTGATTTAAGGTTGAAGGTGTTTGGTAAATAAAAGCAATAATTTTATGACCTCTGGGGAGGTCATAACTTATCCTTCTACCTAATGGGAGAATATTGATCCCCAAACATTGAAGATTATTTTTATATTATATATTTAGTTCAGAAAACTTTTGCATTCCAAAATATATAATTTAACCTCCTAACACTGTTTTACAGGGTCTTATAAATCAGTTAAGACTGAAAATAAAATGGAGTTTAAAATAATATAATTGCCAGAGTTGAATACTTTGATTATTGATTAATTCTCCCAAGTTATATAAGGCACAGTCATTCCTTTTCCTTCTAAGACTCATAAATCTAAAACTTTTGAGTTGATGCTAACATAATGACAACACACTTTAATAGGATCAACAATGCTTCCTCATTCTGTGGCACTATGAGATCTAACAGAGTTCACATATTACACAGCATGGCTAGACCCTGCCTTTCCCTGCCATTTGACTCTGTGACATTGACATAATGACAAATCAATGAAAACTATCTATCTTTAACCCAGATCGACAGCAAGTTATGTTGCCTGGATTCTTGAGTAAATTACAGCACTGGCTATTCTGATGGAAACAGAAACAAGGGCTAAATTCTAGGAATACTGGCATTTTCCTGGCATTTGGCAATTTATGCCAATGACATTCATATAACCCTGCCTTTCAGGCAGGATTATCAGGGCAAACACCCTGTATTCATCTCAAAGATGTTGAATTCAAATGTTCAGTACAGAAAGAAACATTAGGAGCAAGTTCTCATACTAAACCTCCTACAGCCAAGAGATTAAATGGGTCACCATGACTATGAGATTTGGCTCAAGCCTCCCATCTTCTTTTCCTTGAATTCTGATGCTCTTGTAGAGCTTTATTTTCCCGGGGTCTTAAATTATTATGACCATTTCTAACTGTGACTTTGTGATTTTGCAAAATTCTTGGTCTTGTAAACTTGGGTTTCTTCAAAGTGCAGTCATTAGATTTTCTTTCTCTATTTACACTTCCTTGGAATCTTACATTGTCTCATGGCTTTAAATCCCACCTGCATACCCACACTCCTGAATTTAAATCTCTGGTTCATTCCTCTCCCTGAACTCCAGACTCATTTATCCAATGCCTACTTGACATTTCCATTCAAATACCTAATAATTTCCTCCAACTTAACATAGCCAAGATTATGTTCATAAACTGCACCCTCAAACCTGCCCTAGCCTCATGCTTCCATATCTCACTTGGTAATTTAAACCATCTATTTTTTCTGAACACAAATCTTAGGGTGATCTTGAGTCCTTTGATCCTCTTACACTTTATCCAGTCTATCAGGAACACAGGCATGATCTTATTTCAAAATATATCCAAGACAAATACCACAATCATAATTGTTATGGACAACCCATTTATGATAGCAGTAAAAAGAATAAAATACTTAAGAATAAATTTTATCAAGAAGGTGAAAGATCTGTGCACTGAAAACAATAAAACACTGATAAAAAAATTGAAGAAGACACAAATAAATGGAAAGATACCTCATGTTCACAGTTTGGAAGAATCAATACTGCTAAAGTATTTATTTTACCAAAGTGATCTGCAGATTCAACACAATCCCTTTCAAAATCCTAATGACATTTTTCACATTTATAGAAAAAAAAATCTAAAATTTATGTGGAAACAAATTCAAGGAGTCCCAACATATAGAACTATAGACTCACCAGCAAAAACCACCACAGGAACTGGTAATTGATGATTTGTGGAGGCTCAGGGTGGACAAGTCTGAGAAATAAAAATTCCAGAGGACCTGGTCGTAGAGGGGATCCCACAAAGTTGTGAGAGTTACCTCCAGGAGCTTGAACACATGCCCCAGTAAATATCAGAGAAAAGCACACAAGGGTATGCTTCCAGCAGAAAGAGGTAAGAGAAAAGTAGTTATTCTGAAGTACGCCAGAGCACTCTGTCCTTAACAAGATCTGACCTCAAAGGAAGCTAGTTAACCATACTATCATTGTAACTATATTAACCTGTTGGAGTATTAGCAGAGCCTACGTGAAATGGGGGAAGGGAAATACTTAACTCCAGCTGACTCTAGTCCTTCACATAGGAGAAGGAAAGTACCCAAATCCAGCCTATTCTAGCCATCCTATCCCAGCTAAGTGGGGAGAAAAAAAAAACGAAAAACACTTGTAAAATTCAAGCCCAGAAACACAGGCTCCCTGAAAGACTGAGACCTAATCATGGGACCATGGAATGCTTCCCCTCCCCCACTCCTCACCACAACATTCCTAAAGTCCCATCACAGCAGTTCCTTTTAGCCAGGACATCATGTTTGATGATCAACAAAAACTTACAAGGCGTACCAACAGAAAAAAAAAATTTGAAGAGACAAAACAAGTATCATAACCAGAAACGCCAGGGATATTGGAATTATCAGACTAGAAATTTGAGACAACTCTATTCTAATGGATAAAGTAGACAGCATGCAAGAACAGACGGAAAGTGTAAGCAGAGAGATGCAAATCTTAAGAAAGAACCAAGAAGAAACACTAGAGATAAAAAAAAAAAAGATAATAAAAACACTGTAACAGAAATGAAGACTGCCTTTGCTGGGCTCATTAGTAAACCAGACACATCTGATAAAAGAATCTCTGAACTAGAGGATGTATCAATAGAATCTTCAAAAACCAAAAAGCAAAGCAAAAAAAAGACTGGGGGAAAAAAAAGAAAGAAAAGAAAAAACAACAGAATATCCAAGACTATAGGATGACTACAAAAGATTGTTTTCTAGTCAAAATCTTCAGACAGCATCCCATTTCATTACCATGGCCTAAGAAACCTGGGTAATCTGGCCCCGTTACTGCTCTCACTCCCTTCACTCGAAACACACTGATGTCTTACTGTTCCTGGACCACTTCCTAAGAGACCACACTTCCTGTTCTCCTTGCCTAAAATGCTCTCCCCGAAACAACTAGTGCAGCTTACTCCCATACTCCTTTCTAAATCTTTGTGCAAACTTCACCTTCTTTTAGGTGCCGAATCTGACTACGCTCTTTTAAAGCACATCCCTCTCCCTTTCCCATCTCCAATTTATTTATACTGTCTTATTTTTATCCATAGGATTATTTGATCACTCACTTATTGATCAACATGTTTATTTTTGTCTTTCCATTCAAACATAAATTTCTTTTTAAGGGCAGAGACTTTTGTCTGTTTTATTCACTGCTATGTCTTCAGCCCTTAGAAAAACACTTGACAAATAACTATAAATAGTTGCTGCAGAAATCCATGCAAATTTTTTTTTGGTTGGGTTGTGTTTTGCATGTGAATCACCTTTTCCACCTCTGAGTCAGCCTTCTGGCAATTGCCCTGATGGTATCCTCTTAATATACCTCTGATTCAAACATGGGCACATGCAGCAAATTTTACTAAAAGTTTTGTCCAGTTCAGAAGGATTAAATTGCCAGACAAAAAGAAATTCCTGCTCTGAACGTATCTGTATCCACCCTGCACGAGGCATTTCCCTTAGCTATACTCCTCAAGCTCTAGCCACTTGCCATGCCATTGACTTTCTCCCATTCTCACCACCTTACCTTCCATCTTCTCTGCTGCTCTCTCTATCCCAATATTTCTATTAAACTCTTATGGAGAGTGTTTAACTACCTCCTTTAGTGCCACCTTTCTATGGCTCATCAGTTCCCCAAGTGGATACACATACCCCCGGGGATACGTGCCTGGCCATTCAAAGGTATGTGAAAAATAATCAAGTAATGGTGAAAAAAACAAGTTATTATACATCAAGTTGACAATGCACTGTAGAATTGTATGCCTGAAACCTATGTAATCCTTGCTAACAGATGTCACCACAATAAAAAAAAAAAAAAAGAAAGAAAAAAACAAAAAAAACCAAAACAAGTAAAGTTAAAAAATTCAAATGTTAGTTATAGAACAATAAATGTTAAGTTTGAATCACCATTAATGGAGACTCTTCAAAATTAGATCACATTAATGAATAATTGGTGAGGGTGTGACTATGGACCCTTCCCCCAAACCACTCTTCTTTTTCTTTTTTTTTTCTTTTTGGTGGGGAGAGTAGCTCCTGGGTGGGAATCGAACCCAGGCTGTGGCATTGAGAGTGCCCAAGCCTAGCCACTACACCACCAGGGAACCCCTTAAACCACTCTCATTTACCCATAATTATGCACAGTGTCAGAGCAATCCATTTCCAATATTTCTAGAACTTCCTCAAACATATAAATACAACTGTAGCTAGACTGTTTGATCAGTTGATTATTGACTGAGTAGAAGTGTATTATCTATAATTGTGATTCTTATCAAGTAGTTTTTTAATTTAATGTTTAACATAGTTTCAATTATTATTGTGAGTAGTTTTTAAGCATGTCACTTACGGATCAGTGGTTGAAAACAGGAATGGTTAAAAACCAAAACTTGACGTAGAATATAACACATCGCCAAGTACTTCTTAACCCATGTCTGCAAGTAGGAGTACACCTACCGGGAGACAGTAAAAATGCACGTGCCTCAGACACCACACAGAAGAAAAGGAAATACTCTGTAGAGTATATGAAATATGGCTTTTCATTGGATGACAGTCCTAAGCCTTTGTGTACTATGTGTGAGAAATATTATCCAATGGCTTCATGAAACCCTCTCCACTCACGTGACATATAGAAACTAAACATCTTCTGTCTAAAAATAAAGACATTATTTTTGGTGCTTAGAAAAGCATCCAACTGTTACTTCATACATGATGTCAGGAAAGAAAGACAATGAGAATATAGTTGAGGTTTCATTCCATATTGCTTATCACATAGCTAAATGTTGTAAAACCCACACCATAGCTGAAGCTTTAATTTCTCCTTGTATTAAGGATGCCGCTTTTTGTATGTTTGGGAGGAACATGTCTGCAAAATCAATACTATTTCTTTTTCAAACAATACAATGTGTCAGAGAATTCAGGAAATGTCTGAATTCTGATGTTGAAACTATAGTAGTAAACAGAATTAGAAACTGTAAACTCTTTTCCACCCAAGTCGATGAAACTGTAGATGTTGCTGATTTATCTTTCCATTTTGCTCATCATCATGAGGTACTTGCTAAAAAATAAAATTGAAGAAAACCTGTTGCTTTGTTACCCACTGACAGAGCATACCATTGGGAAATATATATTTAATGTAATCAATGGGTAATTTTATTAAAGCACATTAATTGGTTTAATTGTTGTGGTGAATGCACTGATGGAGGCAAGCCTATGCCAGGTTGTTTTACAGGCCTATGTGGCTGAATTAAAGAAATCGCTCCCCATGTACCATGGAGTCACTGCTGCATTCATAGACAAGGTCTTCCATCCATGCCTCTTCCTAGTGAACTGAAAATTTTCTTGATGAGGCTGTATAAATTGTATATTTTATTAAGTCACAATGACAGCACTCCAGATTGTTTAGAGAGCTGTGTGAAGAAATGAGCAGCATTCACAGCACATTACTTTGCAGATGAGGGTAAGGTGGCTATCTCACGGCAAAGTACTTACATGGATGTTTGAACTTAGAATTTTTGAAGATCATCATTCTCTCTTGTTCCAAAGTTTCAGGACAGGGATTGGCTTTAATGTCTTGCATATTTATCAGATATTTTTCTAGAAATAAACAAACTCAGAGCTTCAAAACAGCTCAATCAACAAAATGGAGTCATTGATTAAAATACTGGACTATTGGAAAGTGTGTATTGAAAGAGGTCAGCCTGAAGTTTTTGAAACTCTGCACAACTTCTTATCTGAGAATGACTTGCTCCTAACCCAAAATGTGAAAGGGAATATTCTAAGTCGCTTGGGAGGTCGTCAAGTGTCCTTTTATAGTACTTCCTTCAATGTGGAAAAGGAAACAACTGGATTGCAGATCTCTTCAATGAAGAATTCTTCAAAGAAGCTAAACAATCAATGAAAGAGAGCAGTTAATCAAACTTTGAACTGATTCTTCTTTAAATCTGATTTTAAAAGAAAGCATCTTATTACCTTGTGGGTAGATGTCAGTTAGGAATACGAAGCTCAGTGAAAAGGCATTCAAATACCTCTTGTTATTTACTAATACTGAACTAGTGGAGCGAACTTTTTCTTCTTACACCTTCATAAAAAATAGGTACTGCAACAAGCTTCATGCAAATCCAGATTTAAGACTGTATCTTGCATCTGAGCCTGATTTCAGGAGACTAAATGCATCAAAGCAAGCTAGCTCAACGATCTCACTAACAATGTTTCTATTGGCTAAAGATCTGCATAACAATTATTACGGACTTTTCAGATTACACAAATAAATATTATTCTTAATAACAAAATAAAAGTTTGTTAAATACAATACTTGATCATCATGATCAAGTATTTAACCATGTTACAAATATTGTAAAATTAAATCTGTGGCTTGTACTTTTAGTGTAGTAATTTTTCTTTCCTAATTTATTACCTCATTTCCACTATTTTTACTTTAAGATAGGCACTGAACGAAAGTGTCAGTATTTAAAAACAGCTGTTTTAAAAACAAGGGATATAATTTATACAAATGGGTTTTAAAAGGGTACACAGTGGAAAAGGGTTGGGAAGCACTGCTCTAGATTATACTTTTAGTGTTATTGTGTGCACAATTACAAAAGTTGGCCAAGGTATATGCATAAAGACAGCTCCCTATTTAAGAGTAATTCTGGTATAAGCTGTTTAAAATAAATGACCTGCTTTGCTATATGACTTAAATCTAATAGTACAAGGGATTTGGGGGATGCTTTTGATACTAAATTTCTCTGGAGTACCATAGTGTAGTAGATGTGGATATAATAGCTTCATCTTTCCAATGAGTCAGAATTACTACAGAAAACTCTCTGTAGAGCATCATGTCCTTCAAATGTAGCCATTATAGCACTGACCTTGAGAAGAATATTAGGATATGTCAGCTCTGTGAAGGAAGGTACTTGCTTTCAAAAGAAAATACCAATTTACATAGATAATCACATTTTTTAATTGAAGTCAAACAAGCCCATGCTATTAAGCAATTAACCCTTTTTAATTAACTCTCAAAATTAAATTAAAATTAAGTAAGTAAGCTTTAGGACTGGCTTATTTTTCTCCAGTTTTATACATTATCTCCTTTGGCATTTATTATGCCAAAGGTGTAGCATTTATTATGATTCTAGCTGAACCACAGCTCAATCCACTGGTTGAGGTATAGAAGCTTTTCTAAAGAGGTAACAGACACTTGAGATTACTAATCATTCATTATGAAACTGTTCTCAGCATGCATTATTTTAGTTGAACTATGTGTGGGACTGTTCTATTCAGGAAGGTCTATCTTTAGACAAACAAGTATGTTAAAAGAATAGTGCTTATGAAAAAAATAATATTTCACAGTGGTATTCAGAAATGACAACAGTAACACATTAACCATGGGGACTTCAAATTTAAATTAAGAATATTGCTTTTATTGCACTATGAACTATATTTTCTTGCTCAAGCTGAGACATTCAACAACTAACAATGTTACCATTAAGCACACATTTAAAAGGAAGCTAGGGTATCTCTTTGTGTAGAAACCCCCCAAATCAGGAACATACTGTAATCCTATTGCATTTCCTAATGGTATCACAGAGAAATGGACAAAGAACAAATAAAAGTGTAGCTAAACCTTTAGATATACCATAGAGCTATCTCATATAAAGGGAATTTAACATAGAGATGTCTTCATAACAATCAGCATTGCTTTAGGAAGATAATACCACAAACCTTTTTATCTGCCATAGAGAGAGAATACTGCAGAATTTAATAAACGCATTCCAAAATTCTTTGCAAGCAAGGCAATATAAAAGTTGGTTAAATTAATAAATGACAACATGGTTAGCTGGAGAATTGTGTTCAAATGATAAGGTTGGCTATGTTGAATAGGTCAGGTATTTGTTAGAAACACAGCTTTGAATTATAGGTCTCTCCCTAAGGTTCTATTTTCAACTCATTCATGACACAGTTAACCATTAAAGATCAGTATGCCACTTGCTTGTATTTGTAAAGGAGATTATATATATTTTCCTAATCTTGTTTGCATTTATTTTTTTTTTTCGTTTTTTTTTTTTTAATTGGGGTGACATCTGTTAGCAAGGATTACATAGATTTCAGGCACACAATTCTACAGTGCATTGTCAGCTTGTTGTATAATAAGTTCACCACCTAATATGACTTCTCTTTCCATCACCTTATATTTAGCTTAAACAATACTTCAGGAAAGATGATATCATAGTCCACACTGGCTATAAATTACCTCACTATAGAATCACCTTCGATTTCTCTTTGGAGAGGTTTCTTTGGAGCTTAGCCCAGGTCTTCCTGGGTTCCATGTCTTGCACAGATAACTAATGTGGCATGAAAGATAGCCAACAGAGTAGTTATCAACCTCTCTATTCCAAGAGATGCCGCTCCTATCATTAGAAGGAGCATCTGCAGATAGGTACTGTAGTCAGGCAAACCAGTGTGTTTCCTATTCCACCACTTATGAGCTAAGTTTAATACCCATTAACCTCACTGATACCTGCCTCCCCACCCCAGGATTTCCTTCATGGTGAAAGGGAGAAAATGCCATCCAGCACCCCTGGCTGCTCTGAGCACTAAGTGATAACTAACACACAAAGGGCCCGGCATATAGAAAATATTCAGTGAACGTTATTTCCGTTCTTTATCTTTTCCTGAAAGGTACACAAAACAAAATTAAATATTAATATAATCCAGCCACATAGTTATAATAAATTTTCTTGTAGTAAAACGTGTTTGGTTTTATTTTCTACCTGAGACACCCCAATTAAAAAACAAACATGATTGACTTTTGACAAAAAAGAAGAACACCAATTATCTTTATTTGTGCCATCTATAATGAAAACTGTCACAATTGATTTCCTAAGGATATAACAAATAGGCATTTTTCTACTTCTATGATGTTCAAACTTTGTGGCCAAGTCAAGTAACGCAGGAAGTGTTCCTATATTTGGCACAGGGTTCCATCTCCCTAGCAACTCAGGGAATCTTAGAATAATAATTCCAAGATACTTTCTTTCCTCAATATTGGCCATAATCAGAAAGAAATATTTAGAGGAAAATAAAATTATTATTTATTATCTCAATCATATAACTGATCGAGCTATGCCCTATTCAATCTAAATGAAGTAGTGTGGATAAGTGGGTAGTGAGTCCAAGCTTGCTATGTTGTGACTACTGCAAAAGAAGAACATTCCACAGAAACCCTAGTTATAGGAGTAGTTAGAGTGAAAGGGATGATGGTCCTTAATATTTTCGTAAATCCTCCTGTCCTGTGACCAAATAAATGAGAAAGATGGGTGTGTGCTTCCCTCATATGAAAAAAACATTTATTGCCTGTGATACCATGATTAATGTATAGTTAAGTTCAACACCAATTCAAATAAATATTTCTTCAATACCTACTATGAAGCAGCATTATTCTAGGTAGTTAAAATACAGAGCTAATGAGTTACAGTCCTTGCCTTTGGGGAGCTCAGAGGCTAGTTAAGGAAAGGCTTAAGGCAGAAATGTCAAATTGTTGTTTTAATTACAGCCAGCTAATCTGAAGGCTAGTTACACATTAAACAGAAAACTTCATGTGTTCTTTTATTATTTTAAAAATGAATTTAAGGGAAATAAGCAACCAAAAAACTCAAGTACCAAATGTATTTCTACAGGAAGACTATATATTCATATTTTTATCACTCTATCTATAAATATTTCAATATATATTTCAAAGGATAATTACTCTCTTTTTTTAAGCCAGTGTTTAACACGTCTACTGAAATAGTAACTTACATAAAGCGTGAGGGGTGATGGCAAGTTCTCCTAATAAGTGACCACACAGGACAGTCAGGCGGAGGAGGGAAGAGGAGCGGGGGCGAGAGCAGGAGTCCAGGGAGGTCAGTAGTGTGGAGCTGTGCTCCTGAGACATTACTCTCTCTTTAATACAACAACCTCAACAGCATTATCATGTACACATAAAAATTTACAGATCTCTTAATATCACCACCCAATGGCTACTTAGTGTTCAAATTGCCAATTGTCCCATAAATGTATGTCACTTTTTTTTTCACAATTTGCTTTTTAAACATTAGAATCCCAAAAGGGTCTGTTTATTTTGATTGGTTGAGGTTAACTGTTAAGTTATTTTAGTGAACAGCCAGCTGTCTCCTCTTCCTCTCTCTCTCTCTCTCTCTCTCTTTCAATCTCTCTCTCTCTCTCTCTCTCTCTCTCTCTCTCTGTCACTTACTTGTAAAGAAACCCAATTCTTTGTCTTATACAGTTTCCCACAATCTGGGTGTTGCTTAATACATCCCTATGGCCTTGTGGTGTTTTCAATGGGAGTCTCCACACTTCCTGTAAATTGGGTCTAGAGTTTGATCAGATCCAAGTTTCACTGACTTTTTTTTTTTTTGGCAGTGGACAGGGTAAGGCTACTTCATAGGTAGTGCTATGTCCCTTCATTGGAAGGTATGCATGTCTGGTTGTTACTCTTTTTGTGATATTAGCAGCCATTGCTAATAGATGCCTAGGTTCATTCCTTCATTAGAGCTGTGAGGTGGTGATATTCTAATTCCATCATTCCCACTTCCTTTATTAGCCAGAATATGACTATAATAGAAAATCTCTTCATCTACTGGTTGATTTCCCAGTGGAATAGTACATATAAAAAGTAAAAAAAAAAAAGTGTTTGGTACCTTTACTTCATTTGACAATTTTAAAATAAGTGAAATTACTATTAACCAATTCCATTTGCCTTATAAAATCATTATGATCTCATGGGTTTTAATATATTTGATGTGTTTACCATACTTATTGGTGCTTAATTTGGCCTGGTTGTTGGCCAGTGAAGGCATCCCTGACTCTCTTACACCGTTTTTAATATAACTATAGTAGTCTGTGACAGTCTCTTCGCATTCTGATCATTACAAAAAGTCTATGACAGTCTCTTTGCATCCTGATCATTACAAGCTATAGCCCAGGCTCATCTTGTACGTATGTGTGCCAGACCTCCCAGGAAGCTTGGTTCCTTATATGGGAAGCAGTATTTAGAGACCACAGTATGTGCACTAAGTTTGCGCATTCCTACTGAGTTGATAATTGCTTCTAAACTTTTTCAGTGTATGGAGCTAACAAATGTATTTCCCCCATAAGCATAAAATATATCAGGAATACATAGCCATCCTTATACTTCTACATCACATTCAGAACTTATCCTCTTTTATATAATATACATTTGCATTTTCTCTGAGAAATTCAAATTTTCAATATTCTTGCAAATCAGGAGCTCCAGACCTACTTTACTTCTGTAAACAACCCTTTACAATGCTTTCGTTTCTTTATAAGTTTCTTTCAGTGGAATGGAATTGGGATGGGTCCAAATTCTAAATAAAATAACAATGAACATTTACTGAACATTAATTGTGTAATAGTATGAAAACTTCACACCAACCCCATACAAAGGTATTATTATTCTTCATTCATAGCTGAAAAAATTCAAAGCTCAGATTTTGAGTAATTTATAGGTCAGTGATACAGTTATTAATGGGGATCCCAGTCAGTGATTTGTCTGACACTAAAACCCACAGAGTTAACCAATTACTAATGATTATGCGATGGTGCCTGTTTAATTAATAACATTCTTCTTCCATTATAATTTTCAACTAAGCCAAGCCTATTAGCCAGAACCCTGGTGGCAGTTAGAGAAAGTAAGTGGCACATGAATAATTAAAGCTTTATGGCCTATTATTCCACATATGCTATTTAATTATATATGCATGTCTGTGTGAAAGGCAGCACATACCTGGAAAAAGTTAATAAAATTTAGCTTGTGGGATCACAAGCGTTGTTTAACTACAGCCTCTTGGGCAATACCAGAATCTCCTCTGGTGATCCGGTACACTCCTCAGGGGACACTCTGTAACGCTCTCCCAGGCTGTGATTTTTAAAGCCAATTAGCAGGTTGATAAACCCTGTTTTTAAATCTTTTGTTAAAAGTATAACTGAATTTTGCCTTGCCAAGCATTGTTCAAATATTGGAGTGCAGCAGTTTTAATTAGCTTTAAAGTTTTTTGGGGGGTGATGTACTAATATTCATTTTTTAATTTGATTTTAAAGTGTGTGTCAGCAGAAGTGATAAATGTTTAGAGTGCTGTACTTGAATTATAACAGTAAGTATTTAAATTGGATAAATGTATTCATTCACCCTGCTATGCAATGCAAAAGGATTCCAAAACAGAGAGGTTCCTTAGCTTCAGGGAAAATGGTATCAACCCCTCAAACTGATCAGGTTAGTCAATCATCTCCAAAAGTGAAATTTTCATCTCCTAAGGCAATGAGAGCTGTGGCCATAGGTCCTTCTACAGCCTCTAGAAGAGAGATAACATGAGGACTTCCCTGTCACCAGGAGAACAGGTTTGACTGCTTATAGCAAGCACCTGCCTCCAAAATTCCTTCTGAACAAACCCCTTAGGGAAGGTAGAGTGGTAATCTCCAAATTGGTGTGAGTGCTATTTGATTCATGTCTATACCATGAGTAACACTCTTTTATGTGAGTTAAAAGGAAAAAAAAACCAACAATGAGCAATGAATATAAGTTTAGGACTTCCTAACAGATGTCAGCAAGTGTGCCCTGACAATAATAGATTTGTGCTTTTGCTATGAGGACAAAGCAAAGAAGGCTACTGCTATGCCCATCGGTTGCTTCATAGCAGAATTCCACTGATGAGGTGAACTACACGGCTGGCTCCATTCTGTTGTGCTGTGATTTTAAAGCAATAACTATGTGTTTGTACGTACTGAGAGCGAGGAAAGAAAGATCAGTTTTAAAAGGACTAGTCAAATACTCGTATCCAAACTTCATTGTTTAAATATCTTACCATATTTATTCCTTGTAACAACCCATTAAGACAGTTATTAGAATTCCCCACTTTATAGATAATAATAGCAATCTTAATAAATGCTTTTACATGCAGTATCTCATTTAAGCCTCACAGCAATTCCTATAAGGATGGCATCATTATAATCCCTAATTTACAGATGAAAAGTTTAGGTTCAGAAAGATTAAATTCTTTAGTCAGAATGACACAACGAGTAAGATTGGAGCTGGGAACTGAATAAGCCATCATGCATTCCCTGGCCTTTCAGCAAATGAGACTACAAAGATTCAGAGAGAATAAGTCAATTCTAGACCATTTTCAATATATAACCAGCTTTCTTTTCACTATAGCATGCAATTCCATAAATTGCAAAGAATAAACTTATGAAATAACTTCATTTATACTATCAATTACATATTGTAGACGTACAGCATACATATTAATACAGCACCAAGCAATGATATGAAAACTAAATACAAGCAAAATAATTAAAATCCAAATTTGATGAGTTAAGCAGGTGATGCTTTCAGCAGAAAGAGAATTTTTGACCTGAAAGGAAGACGGAAGTGAAAATGATGAAAGGACATTCTAGTGAATTTTTTTCATGTCATATTTGAGGGCATTAGAGAAGTCATCCTAAAATGGAGCAATGGAGAGCTATTTCAGGTACAGTACTAGGGGAATGTTTCAGCATAGACTGTTCAAGAGATCTTAAAAGAAATAAAAATTGGTCTCAGAGAAGTTTTTTTTATTGGAATTAATAAACTCCCCATAGGTAGCTTTCCTTTATTTAACTTAAGACTTTGCTAAGTGACAGGAGAATTCTTTAAGATAAAAAGTTTTAGGGTCATCTAACACATGTACTCTTCTGCGAAGTGTGGTTGTGCTCATTCTTATTGCCTTTAAGGAAAATAAGATCTGTACAAAGTTAAACTGAGGTGAGTTTACTTTAAGCTAGACTTTGAATTTCACCTAGAACTAGAAATGTGAAGTCGTATAAAAGTGCTTTCCACATAGATGATGTATCAATTAGGAAGTGGCGAACAGAGGTCCGTGGGCAAATGCCCACTTGGGTAAAGGACACCATTGGATGCACCTTAAGGTGCTTACATTCCTACAGTCTGTACATTCTTGCTTTCTGGCTAAATTCAGTGTCAACCACACTTTCTTCCACGTATGATCCATTTTTTGCTAACAACCTTATTTTTCTGTCTACGACCTCGTATCTCATTAGGTCTACTCAAATTACCAATTTCTCTGAGTTTACCCCTCTTGTCTTCTCATCCTGAGCTGCAATTTTCTACACAACTTCCCCAGAGACATTAGACTTCCATTCTTGCCATCTCCACACCTTGGTTCTTTATATTTTCCTGTCTGTACCAGAGCAATTGTGTTGAGAGGTTACCACATACTCTACCCAGAAAAGTAGAAGCAAGGGTTTGTGTCTGTACTGGGTGATGACACAGAAAATGCTGAGCTGGCTTGGGAGTAGGGAAAATGATGTTAATAAGCAGAAGGTAACAAAGAAAAGAAGTTTGGGGCAGAAGTTGAGGTGGTATCTTGATTCAAAAGATTATCCCAATGGCTTAGGAGGAGAGAGAATCTAGATAAAAAGGCATGAGATGTTTATCAGAACACTATATTAAAGCAAGAATAGTAATTGTTTTATCCACCCATTCTTTCATTCCACTTACTGTGTGCCAGAATCTATTCAAGAAATCTTGTGGATCACTTTAGAATTCTGCCTACCACACTTGAGCACATTGGATAATATCAGGCACTCCTGTGAGTACTCTAACTAGGTTCTGTGCTCCCTTATCTAAAATCTTATGATGTCTTTTCATTGACACATGGTCTAGTTTGCAGCAAAATGATCAAAATAAATTATGGAAAGTTAAACATGAAAAACTTTCTTGCTTAAAGAAAGAAACTTTCTTTTTAGCAATTGCTTAGAACTGTGGCTCTTCAGACCAAGCTTGTCCAACCCACAGCCCATGGGCCACACGCAGCCCAGGACAGCCTTGAATATGGCCCAACACAAATTTGTAAACCGTCTTAAAACATTATGCAAATTATGCACAAACTTTTTTTTTAGTTCATCAACTATCATTAGTGTGAGTGTATTTTATGTGGGGCCCAAGACAATTCTTCTTCCAGTGTGGCCCAGGGAAACCCAAAGGTCGGACATCCCTGATCTAGAGGTTGCTCAAAGTTGTGGTTTAAGTACAGAAGATGCTATATAAAGCCTCTTGCAAGCCAAACAACACTGGAAATTGTTATGTACAAGCATTTGTAAATAAAATGCAATCAAATAAAAAATATTAACATGCAGAACCAGTCAACTTTGTTGTGTCTTATGATTTTTTCTTATCTTTCTCCATTGATAGCTTTTATTGTTCACTCTGTAATGAAAATCTGTCACAAGCTCTACAGGGAACTTAGAAAACCATTAGAATGCTGATGGTCGTAGTGCATGCTTACATTCTACATTATATGTCATTCTCTGGATCTCTGTTATGAATGGAATTGAAAATTTTAGAATCACTTTTTATTTTATTTGTTTTCAATTGTTAACCCAGTATTCTTTTCAAGGACCTGTCAAATTAATCTCTCAAGCTCCAGATGTAATCCTCAATATTAAATTTGTGGAGTTAACTTTTCCTTCTCCTCTATCTGCCTGAGAAATTTAGCCTTGTCAACCTTTTCATTAAGTGGCAACTCAAGGGTCAGAAGCTGGAGAACGAGCTTCCCAGTAAGAAGGCTTATTAATAAGCATAGAAAAAGTTAGACTTGTTCACCTTGACAAAAGTAAAAGGGTAACAACTCTCTCATGAAGTTAATCAGCGTACCTAATCAATGCAAAATCTTCTAAACAAAATTGCATCTCCATCTTCATAATAGGAATATGTACAGAAAAATTCATGTGTCAGCTTATTTTATTTGGTCAACATAAGCCTAGTCTTAACACTAGACATCCAAATGTTTTAAAAGCTTGATATTTTAACATTGTGTGAGAACTGACACTGGTTGGACAGGTGTTCTATGAAACTACCAGGAAACCAATAACCTACTTGAATCTTAAACTAGAGGTTTCAGTGTATTTACCTCTCTCTCCATATTTCTTATAACCTATGATTTATTTTGCCACTTTATTTTATGTGTATCTTCAGCTTTGCCAAATTCACTTAGAGATAAGCATAAAAACTTTTATGAACAAATAATATAATAATTCTTAGACTGCATAAATTTTTTGTGTATGAACTAAAACACAGGTGTAGGGGAAAATACTTCTTTTGCTTTTTTCCTTTTGAGACTTTTTATTTTTCAATTACACTTTAAATACAATATTACAAGGCTTCAGGTGTACACCACAGTGATGTCATTTATATAACTTACTAAGTCCTCATTCCAATACATATGGTCCCCCTCTGACACCATGTATAGTCATTACAGTGTTATTGACTGTATGCCTTATGCTGTACTTTACATCCCTGTGACTATTCTGTGACTGAGTTTGTACTTCTTGATTTCTTCCCACTTTCTACCCACTCTCCATCTCTCCTCCTATCACCCCAACAAATCTAGTATCCTTCTAACACCACACAAAGTTACTGTAACCTTATTGACTGTATTTCCATGTTACACTCTATGTCTCCTTGATTATTGCCTTATAAGAATCAAACTAAACTCCATCTTTTTCCCTTATTTTACCCACTCTCCCATCCCACCTCCCATCTTAAAGAAGTCCCTCTAATCTTCTTTGTAATACTGGTTTGGTGGTGATGAACTCCTTTAGCTTTTTCTTGTCTGAGAAACTCTTTATCTGTCCTTCAATTTTGAATGCCAGCCTTGCTGGATACATTATTCCTGATTATAGATCTTTGGTTTTCATCACGTTGAATATTTTCTGCCATTCCTTTCTGGCATGCAAAGTTTCTGATGAGAAATCCGCTGAGAGTCAAATGGGTGTCACCTTATAATTTACTACTTGCGTTTTCCCTTGCTGTTTTTAGAATTTTTTTCTTTTTCTAATTTTTGCCATTTTAATTGTGATATGTCTAGATGTATTCCTGTTTGGAATCATCTTGTTTGGGACTCTCTGTGTTTCCTGGGCTTGTCTGTCTATTTCCTTCACCAGAATAAGAAAATTTTCAGTCATTATTTCTTCAAACAAAGTCTCAATCCCTTGCTTTTCCTCTGCACCCTCTTGTAGACCTATGGTGTGAATATTGTTATGCTTAATGTTGCCCCAGAGGAATCTCAAACCATTCTCATTTTTTTGTATTCTTTTTTCTATTTATTGTTCTGACTGGGTGTTTCTACTGGCATTTCTTGAAAACCACTGCTTTGCACTTCTATTTCATCTAGTTTTGTGACTTTTATTTCATTCTTCATTTCAATTAATATAATCTTTATCTCTCTCTGGTTCTTTATAATGGTTTATGTCTTCCTATATGCTTGCTATCTCTCTGTTGAAATTATCATTCAGTCCCCGAGCATTTTTATAATCATTGCTTTGAGCTCTGTTTCTGATGGGTCATTTGTTCCTGCCCCTTCTACTTAGATTGTTTATTATTTGGATTTATTTTGAGCTCCCTTTCTCTGGTTTCTCATTCTGGCAGTCTCTCTGTAGATATTCTGCTCCTTAAACCAACACTCGCTGCTTCAGTTTCTTTGGTGTTCACTGCTGATACTAGGGAGAGGTGTTTGGACCTTTGTTTTCTTCCTGGGGCTATGGGTCTATGCAGGTAATATGGGTATAATTACGCTTTTCTGTTCTCTGCCCTGAGCCTGGGGTCAGTCTTGTATGCTGGTCTCTCAGACCATGTTGGTTGTGGGCCAAGAAACACCCATGCAGCCCATGCTTTCTTTCTCCTTCCCAACCTTAGCAAGATCACACTGTGACTCCTCACTGCTCCCGTCACTCCCCCTCCTCTTGGAAACAGAGTGAGGTCCAGTTGCTACATCTTGCCCACTTGGTCTGCACCTCCTGGGGCCAAAGTGAAGCCTGGTTGCAGTGCCTTATGACCCCACCTCTGACCCTCCTTTCTTTTGTCCTGCAGACCAAGTGAGGTCCAGAATGCTCACCCACCATCTTTTTTCTCCTCCCTCCCCCAGCAGTAGAGTTCCAATTGGGGGCCTGTGTGAGGCCCGAGTCTCTGCACTTCCCCTTTTATTTCTCCTTCATTTAGCCCTCTGCCTACCTGCAGGTACTTTAATGCAACAAGCAGGTTTCTTAGCTGTGATTGTAGCTACATAGGGAGTCCTTAGTTGACTTACAGATGTTTTATTAGCTGTGATCACCAGAGGAGTTTTTCAGAGATCCATCTCATACTGCCATTTGGTTGCTCTCAGAATACACTTCTTAAAATATAATTCATAATAATTCATTAAAATACTTCTTAGAAATTTTTACTAGAAAATTTCCATACATTTACCATGTTAGATTCTACCTTTCCAGGCTTTATTTTAATATGTAAGTTAATTTTAGTGTTTACTCTATTCTTAATGAATGTATCTTATTTATAATCAGAAAAAACAAGGAATTATAATAATGGTCAGTGCCTAATGACCAATAATGATGTTTTGGTGCATTGCATATTTCTAGCAAAAAGAATAGTCAAAAGAATTAAAAGCATAAAACTATGTCTTAAAAGAAAACATTTTCCATTGTTCATTGTGTTAGTCAATCATAATCTGGTATTATGTATGGTCACTTGGCTTTTGTTTGTTTATTTATTTGAAGGTGAGGGTTACACTTGCTATTAACAAATTTGTTCATATATATTTCTTTGTCAACACAAATTACCCATGAGTAGTTTAAAACTCTTGTTTATGAGAACATTTTTCAAAGTTCAAAGGAAAGTTTTAATTTGGAAAATTTTTATTTAGATAATACATTTGTTATTATTCTTGCCAACTTAGTCAGTGTATTCCCTGATCAATGAATCAATGCTAATCTCTTAACATTGTTCTCTATTTCCATGTTTCTGGTGCCTCATCCCTGATTCCACAACTACATGTCAAAACAAACAGCTTATCCTATTTCATTGCTCTCAACACCCTTCATAATTGTCTTAGGATGTTTAAAATTGCAGATAATTCATATGTGAAATTTGCTTGTCTTTAACGTATCCTATTTCCTCAAATCCTCTGCTTGCAATGAAACCTGAAATCTAATTTAAAACAAAGTTCAGAATAACACCTGTATAGCATTCATGCTAGTATTTTTACTTTGAAGATTTATGACATACGACAACAGCCTACATTTTTAACAAGAATGAAATGAGTAAACATCAGAAAGGGGATTCTAGTCCAAAGTAAGTTAAGAATTCATAAGAAATCATCTGTCAGCTTTCAATAAGTCCATTCATTCCAGTCTTGACAAACTGCTTTTCAGAATGATGAATAAATTTAAAGGTATAATTTTATAGCCACTATCATTATTCTTGGAGAAATGATAGAAATATGAGTCACATTATGACCAAAGACAGATGCAAATTTCCATTTCCAAATTGGCAGGTTCTGGAACCTTATACTACATCTTTAATAAATTTGAGAACTGGTTATTAATGTAATGGACAATGACCATGTAGGATAAAAATGAAGATTATTGAAAATCAACATGAGTTCCCAGGGAGGAATATATAATGTCCTTTTCCAGATAAGTTTTTAATATCACTAATCAGCAAAACACTGCCAACATGACATTAATTTCAACCAAAAAAAGTATCACATGATACTCTTGGAAATAAAGTAATAAATATTAACTGAGTAATAGTACCCTTGAGAGGATTACTAAAGTATTGATTAATGGTTATCTATCATCTAAAATAAAGTTTCTACTATAGCACTGTAGTTTTCTGCCTCATTTAGTACCATTTAATCATTGATTGGATGAGAAAAATGATTTTCAAATCAGATGATAACATTTAATATCAAATTAGATATCAAAAGCTGTAAAGACTTGTTAGAGTAATATTCTAGAATAACTGAAGTCTCTCCAACCACAATCAACAAGGTAAATACTAAAGACCTATAAAAATAATCTAAGAAATCTTATACAGTAGATTGTGAAAAATCTGGTTTTATAGCAGTTCCTATGGAAAGATCTAGAGGATTTGTTTCATTATAATTTTTATTTAGTCATTCATTCACTCATTTAATAAATATCTATCAAACATGTGGTATGTACCAAGTCCTATTCTGGGTAAAGGAAATACAGTGCTGAATCAGAAACATAAGGACCCTTCTCCTCTAGAGCGTGTGACCTGGGAAGTTGTGGCAGAAACCTAACAAGCAAATAAGTAAACAAGATAATTTCATGGAAAAATAAGATTCAAATATATTGATGAGATGGAGGAGGATTGGGGACTAATTTAGGGTAGGTAGGAAATGGCCACTGAGCATATGATATTTGTGTTCAGAATTGAAATGAAGGATCCAGACATAGGAACACTGGGAGTTAAAATTTTAAGGCAGAGGGAGTTCCCTGGTGGTGTAGTGGCTTAAGACTTCAGCGCTGGCACTGTCAACGCTGTGGCCTGGATTCAATTCCCAGCCAGGGAGCTACCCACATACCAAAAAAAAAAAAAAAAAAAAAAATATTTAAGGCAGAGACAACATCAGGTGTGAAGATTCTAGGAGGAAGATGAGCTTGGTCAAGTCAATGAATGCAAAGAACACTGTAAGCAGGTGGCAAATAATACGGCAAAGGGATCTCAATGGTTGTCAAAAGTCAGGTCATTTAAGGATTTTGCAGGTCATTAAAAAATTAATATTCCAAGTGCAATGAAAATTATTTGAAGCATTTTGAGTAAGGAATAATTCTGGTTCCTTTGCATGGAAAGAACTATAAGAGGCCAAGAGTTAACACAGAAACTCACTAAATTATATAATCCCAGTGAAAATAAGTGTGGCTTAGATTAAGGTGGTGTCAAGGGAAATGAGAGGAGTTAATGGATTTAGAATATAACCTGGGGATGAATCAGACAGAGTGAATGAGAAATTGAACATAAGGATGCAGAGAAAAGTCAAGAGTCACCCTTGGTTATAGGGATTAAAGAACAGGATAAATTGTGGTTGAACTTACTGAAATTGAGGAAACCTAGGGGAGAGATATATTAAATTTAAGATACTATTTGGGTATTCAAGCATAGATTTTTTAAAATACATCATTCAATATTAATGCACTTCCAATTAATCTCATTGGAGAAGTCAAATCTAGAGATACAGATTGTGTTCATGTCAGCAAATAGATACTTAATGCCATTGAGAATACTTAATGGGAAACTGTGCCAGTGTAAAACGGGAGAAATAGACCTGAGCTCTGTGGTACTTTGATATTCTGTGGTACACACAGAAGTAAGGGCCAGCAAAGCAGTTCGAGGAGGAGAAATAAAAGAACAAACTCAAGAGTTTGTATCATAATGTTACAGAGGCCAAGAATAGATTATTTCAAAAATAAAGAAGTGGCCAGTTAAATATGATATAGCTGAGAGGTTAAGTAAGATGAGGAAATATAAGTGATCATAAGCCTTTTTCTCCTGGTCACAGAGGAAAAGATAATACAGACCAATCCTTCCATTAATAATAACTAAAAGTGGTGGGTAAGATATTAAAATAATGTATAATACTTAGAGATAAATCTGGCAAAAATTATATAAGACCTGTACACCGAAAACTGTATCGCAGAAAAATTAAAGGAAATATAAATAAACAAAGAGTTTATTTATTCATCTTTTGGGAAGTTTATTGCTTTTTACAATATCATTTTCCGCAAATTGATCTGTAGCCCCAATCAAAATTCTAGCAGACTACTTTCATAAAATATTGAAAAGCTAATTCCAAAATGCATTTAGAAATGCAAATAACCTAGAATAGCCAAAACAAACTTGACAAATACTAGTTGAAAGATTTATACTGATATCAAGAGTTGTTTTAAAGTTTAAGTAAATAACTCAGGGTAGTTTTGGCATCAAGAGAAACAAATAAATCAAGGAAACAGAATAGAAAAATCCAGAAATGGTCCCACACAAATAGATCGATTGATTTTTGATGAAGTTGCGAAGTACATTCTTTCTCAGTAAAGAGTCTGTTCAGTAAATATTGATGCAATCACTGAAAGTTCATATTAAAAATAAAACGTATATTTCAATACATACCTTGCATGATTTACAAAGATTAGCTTACAATGTACAACAAACCTAAATTCAAGAGCAAAAAGTATAAAACTTCTAGAAGAAAACCGGAGAAAACTTTGGCTAGGCAATGATACCTCGTACAAGACACCAAAAGCAAGCTCTACTTAAAATTAATAGATAACACTTTCTCAAAACTGAGAGCATCTTCTCTTAATTTACTTCAGAGAATTAAAAGGCAAGCCATAGGCTTGAAAATAGTATTTGAAAATTTCATATTTTTAAGGCTTTGTACCCAGAAAAAAAATTTAAATGAAAACTCTCAAAAGCAACTTCACCAAGGGAGATATACAGTGGGCAAATGTCTAAATGAAGAATTACTCAACTTCATTAGTCATCAGAAAATGCACATTCAAGCCATAATGAGGTGTCACTAAATATCTATTTAACTGGCTAAAATTTAAAATACTGATCAGATCAATTGCTGGGAAACATACTGCTGATTGGGCACATGTAACATGGTATAACCACTTGGAAAAGCAGTTTGACTTTCTTTAAAAATGATGCATACACCTGCCCTCTGACAGCCATTCTACTCCCCAGTATTTAAATGAAAGCAAGTGTCCATATAAAAACAGTTATAGGAATGTTTATGGAATCTATATTTTAAATGTTCAAACTTATCAACAACCCAATGGCTATGAAAAGGTTAATAGGTGAAAAAGTTATAATGTATTCATACAATGAAATACTATCCAGCAATAAGAAAGCATAAAGTACGGATGTATACAACAATGTGGATGAATCTTAGAATTGTTCTGCTGTGTGAAGGGAGCCAGATAAACAAGAACATATTATGTATGATCCCATTTATATAAAATTATTTAAAATGAATGCTAACCTATAGCCACAGAGAGCCGATCAGACACTGCTGGAGGCTGAGAATACGTAGAGAGAAGTAGCAAGAACTTCAGGGGGTGAAGTACATGTTTGTTATGATTGTGGTGATGGTTTCATAGGTGCATGGATATGTCAAACTTGGCACACTGTACAGTTTTTTCTAAGTTTCTAAGCCAAGCAACCTCAACAAGGTTGTTTTTGAAATAACTGTAAAAACATTTCCCCTATTGAAACGAGAACCCAGAAAGATGTTTGCTGGGTTCGTTATCAAAACTTAGGATGTGAACAATGTAAATGTTTCTTCCCATTCAAAGTATAATTAATTAAACATTTCTGTCCAAGCTACTCCACCTAAAATGTTAATCTTGATATCATTCGCCACTAATGCCTTTCTCTTCTTTTCAGTCACCTTCATTTAATCAATCACAAAATTTTGTTAATTATTTCTTAGAACCGTTATCTTTTAATTCTATTTCATTTCTCTCCTATTTCCACAACTCTTGTCTTAATTCACCAACTTTGGTCATTGTCACCTTTTTGCTGAAGCCCCCTCTGATTTTCCCAGGCAGATGATTGTTTTGGTCTTCAAACTTTGACATTTGAAAATTTTCTGTAACCAATTTTGGGATATTATAACTTTTCTATGTCCATCTCCCCCAAACACTGTCTTATTCCTATTCAACAAATAATTGTTATAGTGAATGTAAAGAATAGTCAAGTGAAAAAGAAAATATTTCTCCTGGAAAGATTATCTACAGGAGATATAACTATTTTCATATATTTTAAAAACTTATTTTTAAGCAGGAAAATGTTTATTTTGTATTTTTTAAAGATACAAACTAACATAAGCAAAAAATAATTTCAATTAACTAAATAAATGATCCATTTAAAATAATTTTAATTAGATAATTAATACAAATAAACAGTAAATTATTTTAAATTTAAACATTAGCGGTAAAACCTAAGTCCTTTTACATAACATACCCAGTCCCTGACCCACCTTACCCCTTGACAAAAATAACCTCTACTGGGGTTTTGATATTTGTTCCTCCAGACTGCAAAATTAATTCTTTCACAGCTAGACTTTCCCCAAAATGAAATAAACTGCCCCGTGCAGTGATGAAGATGAGTTCTTTCATTACAGTCAGAGGCTGGATAGCCAATATCATAAAAATTGTTTCAAAAGAGAGACAACAGGCCCAAAACGGAGTCACTTGTGCTAAGCTCCACGTCAGCAAACCAAGACTTAATACCTAATTTCACTGTAGTTTCAACTCCTTCTGGGAATGTAACTTTAAGTGGTCAACATGGAACTACCTGTTTGCCCTAGTGAGGTAATTGCCCAATAGACCCTTTTTGTTCATCCTAGGAGGGTGACTCTACCTGAAACAATGCATTCTTTGCTAATAATTTTCTTTTTATGCCCTCTTTCTACCTTTTAAAACCTTTCCTTTTCTACAGCTGGCAGAGCTCCTTCCTGTTTTCTAGATGGAAAGGCTGCCTGATTCATGAATTGTTCACTAAAGTCAATTTGATCTTTAAAATTTACTAGATTCAATTTTTGTTATTGTTTTGTTTTTTGTTTTCTTTTTTCTTTTTTTTTAATTCATTTTTATTGTTAGACTTATTGGGGTGACATCTGTTAGCAAGGATTACATAGGTCTCAGGCATACAATTCTACAGTGCATTGTCAACTTGTTGTATAATAAGTTCACCACCCAGTGTGAGTTCTCTTTCCATCACCTTATATTTAGCTTCTCCCCCTCCTCTCCCACCCCCTCCCCCTTCCCCATCCCCTTCCCACTTGTCCCCAAATAAACATTAAACTATTGATTGTCCATTGGTTATTTGTTTGTTTGTTCGGTATTTTTCTTTGTTGCTTTCAGTTTTATTGCAGCTCTGCTCACAGTGGCCAAAACATGGAAACAACCAAAGGTCCCTGCGACAGATGACTGGATAAAGCAGCTGTGGGACATATACACAATGGATAGTACTCAGCTGTAAGAAAAGATGAAATCTTGCCATTCACAATTTTTGTTATTAACAAGACTCAAAGTGTAATACTTTTATTAGTTAAAAATTTGAATTTGATCTCAAATGTGTTTTCCAGGAATATCTCATGTAATTATATACTTCTATACCTCAAAATATGTGTATATTATCCATTTTATATTATTCTCAAATTGGAGCAATAATTATTTAGACTCCAAACTTTTGGGACTTTAGATCTTTAGTAAAACAAACAAAAATATCCATATTCAAATGACACCTAGTTCTACTCTCTTTCATTATCTTTCAAGATTCCCAGTTGTCTTATACTAACTTTCAATAGTTTCCTTCTTTTAAAACCTGCAAGTGACTAGACATAGACAAAAAACTGTCCCAGTATTACTAATAACCTTTTTCATAGTATGTTGACATCCAATTGTTTTAAATGAAACTGAGCTGTTCTACGTGACCTGGGTGTAAATATGTAATTTTATGTCTTTAACCCAGGTTTTGGCAGAGTTCTTAAAATCTCTGGAATGTCCTAAGTAAGGAGAACGATAAAAGTGTCTTTTCTTATGTTACTGAGGTGACTTTTAAAATGTACTTAAGGAAGAGGCCTGTTTTACAGTGGGGCCAACCATGTAGTTAGAAGATTGGAACTTTCTGTCTCACTCCCCAACCTCAGGGGAGAGGGCAGGAGGTTGAATTGATCACTAATGGCCGGTGGATGAATCAGTCATGCCTATGTAATGAAGCCTCCATAAAAAGCCCCAAAGGACGGGGTTTCCACAGCTTGAGGGCTTGTGAACACGGGAAAGTGCTGGGAGAGGGCTTGGAAGTGCTGAGCCACTTCCCCATATCTTGATCTATGCATTTCTTCCACCTGTCTTTTTGTAATAAACCCATAATCTACTAAGTAAA